>JAUZSX010257680.1:0-15123 GCA_034780655.1 Idiosepius hallami
TTGAGCTAAAAAATTGGGACAAAAAGATTTGAGATATATGAGGGTGGGTATATATATATATATATATATATATAGAGAGAGAGAGAGAGAGATGTATATGGGCAGAGAAACAGAGACTTTCTGAGGAAGATGAGAGATAGAGGCAGAGAAAGAGAGAGAGGTGGACAGAGAATCAGAGAGTTTGTGAGGAAGGAGGGAGGAAAAGACAGAGAGAGAGAGAAAGAAAAAACGTTCATACATGAATTTATTCTCAAGATTATTATAAGTTGTGGGTCCAAAGGTCTCTCTATCTCTCGAGATTTTTAATTCTATAACCTACACTTAAAGTATATATAAAAAAAGGCACAAAGGAATGAATACCAATACTTGCTATAATTTCATACAATTATCCCACATGCAAATGTTGCACTTTTGTGAGAATTCAACAACAACACAACCTTTAATAAAAACATTCTTTGACGTATAGTGCAGTAAATAAGCTGGCCAAAGTTACAGCATCCAATTTGGGGATTAAGATTAATATACTGAATAATGCAATCACATTTCACTTGTAAAAAGTTTTTAAAAATAAAGATTTTATACCCAATTTAAAAAAAATTAATGATTTTTTACCCACTTTTTAAAAAGAATAAATGATTTTATACCCACTTTTTAAAAAAATAATGATTTTATACCCAATTTAAAAAAAAAATAATGATTTTATACCCAATTTTATAAAAAAAATTAATGATTTTATACCAAATAAAAAAAAAAAATAATGATTTTATACCAAATTTTATAAAAAAAATAATGATTTTATACCAAATTAAAAAAAAATTTACAGCTTTACAGGCCATTAAAAGTAGTATCTTCCCCTTTCCGCTGACAACACGGCTTATTAATCAACACACATCATTAGCTCTAGTGAACACTTAATTGCATTCGGACTACTCTTGAGAAAGATATAAATCCCTACCCAACATTTATAAAACAAAAAGTAGTGCATCCAGTGCACATTGCACCTGTTTTTATTTTAAACTAGTGGTTTTTAAAGTGGGCGGTACCGCCCTCTGGTGGGTGTTATGTACTTTCAGGCGGTGCACTGGAGTGCACTAGCGAATAAGCAGTCGTATGAGGGAGCGCTGAAGTTATGAAGGGGTCGTTGGAGCAATTACAGTAAATTGTGATATTAGTGTTGTCAGAAAAGATGGAAAAACCTGGCAATTTAAAGAAGCATTCCCCAGTCGCTGGATTTAGACATCTGGGCATGACTGTATACTTCTACTATATATTATTCTAGATTTTCACCATATATTGTTCTAGATTACTGTATACTTCCACCTTATATTCTTCAAGATTACCATCATTTTTCGTTAGTTGGTTTTAAGGGGACGGTGGCAAAAACATTTGAAGTCCACTATTTTAAACTGTATGTTTATTGGTTGAGAAAATTTCTTAAAAATAATTATTAATGACAGAAAATAAAACAGTCAAAATAAATCCCCCCAAAAAACTTACAAATGCTAAAACACCAGACAAAAACACCAGACCAAAACACTGACAATATTTGTGTAAGTAAACAAAGAAGAAATTCTCATAAGGCTCTTTAGTTTGTTGTTCTTTGGGGACAAGATATTCAATGCTGGATTGCTGGACTGGATCTTTGCTTTGTAAGAAATATCCCAAAACCATTTTTTTTTTTTTTTTTTTTACTGGTTTACAAAACAAAATATGTATGACTGAGTTTTAAACCTATTTATACACTTGGTTAAGTTTTAATTAATATTAACTTTGGATCCTGACATATAAAGAAAAAAACAGTGAAATAGATGATAAGTTGTCGTTTCATCTTTCTTGCTACATCAATCCTTAGGGGTCCAAAGGATATATGTGGAGGGTGTAGGAGGATGAATAATGTCCAGAATGTTGTTTGTGATTGTGAATTTCATTCAGAAAAATTATAGCTGGGTGGGGGTGCTGCTGGGGCCCATTGAAATCACTTCCTGTCAATACAGCTACACCTACACAGTTAACAAAAAAACTTTTTTATTTTTTTTTTAGTTTAGCTCATATAAGGTTATTTACCGGTCACCACCACAAAATAAAAGAAACCCTTTTGTGCATCATTTTTAAACGACAACACTACAAGACTCAGACTTCACATGCTTCAAGTTTTTATCATTTATTTTATTTATTTCAATAAATAGAAATAAAAAAAATTAAATTCATTATAATCAAAGATTTTGAAAACTAAGTGTTTGCATTTTGTTTGGTTAGCTTATTTTACGACATATCAACTCTATCGGTCATTTAATGCCTAGAACTAACATTTTACAAATGTTCTTTTCTTTTATCAGCATATTTTTAATGGCACTAAATAATGCAGTATTTAATCCATAGTTAGAGGGAATAAAGATTTATAATGTAATGACAGGGATTAAAACTCGCGTTTGACAAAAAAAAATTTGTTAATCTTAAAAAAAATCTTAAGAAAAAAAAAAACCCAAAAAACAAAAAAACAGGTTAAATCAGAATAAGATTTTAGTTAAATTCAACATTTTCCCAGCTTATCTAACAAATAGTTTTTGGTAATGTTAATTTTATTTTACAACATATCATCTTTTATGCTCATTAAATGCTGGAGGAGGAGAAATGTTTTTCTTTAAACTGTTTTTCTTTCTTTAAGCATTTGACCAAAAAAACAAAAAAAAAACTAAAAAAAAGTGGAGACGCCAGGTGGAAAGATATTCATACCTCTCCCAAGAATATTAACAGTCATAGTTTGAATTTATGTATTATGATTCCAGAAACTCTCGGTCTCTAAAAACCGAATTTCCAAAATCAAAGTTAGACACGTTTGTCTCAAATACGTCATCAAAAATATAAGATCGGTTTTTGGTTTTCTGAATAACCCTATTGCACCTCAATATGGACTCCTCTGACACCTCTATATCTCCACTGAGGAGAGTATGCTAGGGTGGGGGAGAATATTTTGTTGTGACATGTGATCACGTTCACGAGTCACCACAAGTGTCATGCCTGCTGGCCAAATGAACAGCCAAAACTTACCACTACCTTTATGTAAGTTAATAATACTTTTCCTCCTTGCTAATATAAATCACATTGACCTATCACCAATTATCTGGGGTTTTTTTTTCTCTTGGTGACCCTTTCTTGGGGCCAGATGTCTACGCTTAACTAATATACATGCTCTATCACTGATATTGAGCACTAATTATAAATTTAATCAATCTTATTACTTAGATTTCTTTCTCTCTCTCTATCTCTCTCTCTCTTTATACACACACAGATTCTGTATAACTGCTCGAGATTAACCCTGAGTCAAACGGCCATCGATGTGAAGGGGTCAAACAAAAAGATGTTGAGGCATTAACATTCTTCTGTGCTTCCCAAAACTGAAACCAAAATAGAGCAGTGTTCATTTGCTTCCGTGCCAAAAGCAAAGATCTTCAACATGAGTTACTTTCATGAAAGGAGAGTAATAATACATTCTAAAGCAGAGAACTGATTTTATAACAAAACTTTTTGAAATAAGGTACAAAAAAAAATAGTCCACATATTTAATACAGTAAGAATTAAAAAGCAAAACTTTCCACTATGTTGAAACCTTTATGATCAAATCGACATCTATTCAACCACAAAGCAAAAGTTGGCAGCCAGCCAACAAAATAGAAAAGCATGTTGTTCAAATAAGTAATCAGATGTGCTGCTGCTGCAGCAGCACATCTTGTTAGAATGTAAAAGACTATAGAAATGACTGTTCTATGGTCAGATATCATAAACTTGACCATAACTCTGAAGGGTTTAAACGCCCAATTTAGAAGTTGCATTTAATGAGACCAGCAGATCTTGGACCAAATACACCGCATACACGTTATTTTAAGCAACAGGAATGAAAAACACATCTCAGTTTAACCATGTCGTAAATATTGCAAAGTTTCTTTGACATAAATATAGGTTTGGCCAGCTATAAATCTCCACAGTAACAAGAAGCAATTACATGGGAAAGGTAAAAGAAACAATTGTTAGGCGTTCTGTGTGTCATGTCTGCCACAGCAGGGCCTGTACAGTGCATGAGTGGGACTTAGTGTGGAGACTTTTGAGCTATTTCTGGAATCCCAACCAAGAGCACACTGGAGGGCAATAAGAGCTCACCATCTTCAGTAGCAGCCACCAGTCCACATGGACACATTTTACCTTCGTCACCCAGTGTTACTGTTGTTGTAATATTGAAGTAGAATACTTTTCCTTAAGACTAAAAAATTGGTACTTGCAGTGTGCAAGAGGAAATGAAGTGAAGTGTCAAACCAAGAAGATATGCAGGCAGGTACAGCACATAGCAAAGCCCAAGAGCAGTTATTGCCAACACTGCTGAAGCTGCATACCCACCAGAACCACAAGTGAAAGAGCAGTGCAGTCAATACTGACATATAACCACTAGATGTTTAATCACATAGTTTTTTTTTTATTACGTGGACACTTTATCACCAGACAAGAGACATTTAATCATGATTTTAAGATAAAAAAAATGATCTTGTAAAAACATCAGATATAAATGTTTATGTAATGTTAATGTTTATTCATGTGATTATATTTTTATTACGTTACGTTAAATTTTTAATGCCTTTGACAATTTTTGTTATTTTTACGAGAGATTAAAATCTAAAGGGTTTTAATGTTTTTTTTTTTATCTTGAGAGCGTGAATAAATGTCTCTTCTGCTAAAGTGTCAGGACCTGCCTTAGTTATAGAGGCCCAAGGTAAAGTGAATTTAGTCGCCCCAATTGAAATAGAAAAATAAATACGGAAAAAATAAAAATACGTAACCTAATAAAAACTGCCTTTAATTCACGTTTTTTACTTTGGTGGTAGATAGTTAGTTGGCTCTTTAAAAATATAATTTCTTATGATTCCTCCTGTGTGCACACTGCGAGGTCCACAGTCCCCACAAGGATCGGAGCAATGGAGGCCCTAGGTGGTTGCCTGTGCCAAAGGCCGACCCTGAAAGTGTCCACGCGATGATAAAACTATGTGATTAAATGTTTAGTCATTACATGTCGTGATTAACGGTCGGATGATGAAATGTCTGTACACTGATGGATGGACTAGTACTAGTAGCCCTGCAAAGTAGCCCTGCCCTGACGGCAGATATTATAAAAGATGTCCTTGTTATGCACTCTAATGCATGCATTCTGACACAGACCACTCTGCTTTGCCTGCACATCATAATGCTTGTCTAATGACCGCTAGTACCAGCAGACATAGTTGAGCCAATGATGCAGATTCACATTTTACCTGCTGAACGGCCTCTACATGCGGCTGCGGCATTTATGTGTAAAATGGAGGAGGGGGCCTTCTGGGTATTTTGCTCAAGAACACATATAACACACTCAAGAATCCACCCCTGAAGGGCTTCTAGTCGAGAGACTGACTCCGTCTGCATACAAACTAATAATCAAATGTTTTACTTTTATAAGGAATAGTTTTGGTTTAGTTTTTATCCAGGTACGGAAAAAAAGAAAAAATATTTACAAAGAAGCATACCGAAGAAAATAAACAAATAAAAGTAAATTAAAAAAATTATCAAAGTGAATTTGAAAAAAAAAAAAAGTATCAACAACTAAATTATTTTTCAACTGGTTCAAATTCAACAACTTCAGTCCAGAGCACGAGCAGCACACAGACAGCGCGCGCGTGCACAACATGTTCCTTTAACATTATCAAAATTAAGGAATGTTAAATTTCATAAATTCCCCATGGTACCTAACGAACAGATTTGAACTCGCTTATTACGACTTCAAACACAGAGTTTAAACACGAATACCGATGTCTATTATTGGCTAGCGTCAATTCTATGGTGAACAAACAAAACAATCGTTCTTAGTTTCAGACAGTGCAAAAGGGCGGGAGTGTCAAACTAGAAAAAAAAAACTATTCAAAATAAGGTGTGACTGACTGTGACTATAAGTAAATATATTTCTTTAGGGCAAATAAATCATACACTGAAAGTACGAGTGTGTAGGGTGATGATTGCTTGCTTGAGCGCCTGGGCAGGCCCGGCTTACCTTCTACCACTACCACCACTAGCACCGCTAAATTTGACCTGGAATTACAGGTATGCATTCATTGTCACAACTTTCGACTGAACCACAGGAATTAAATAAAAACTAGAATTGTACGTACGGACGGCGGACACCATGTTTTTTTTTTTTTGGTTTTGTTTTTTAAACAAATTATATGAAATTGAAAACCCCAAATAAATTAGATTTAATCTAACAATTTTGTGCATATATGAAAATTAATTTATTTTTAGATGAAATAACTATTTCATGAACTTGAACTTTAATAAATCATTTCTTTCACTCTGATTCGTTTAGAAATAATTCTCAACATCAGAGTGTCATGGGTAAGAAGTCCACAATTACTTATCAATATTTGTTAAGGTAAACACCAAAAACATTAAACAATAACTATACACAGACACAGCTGGGGAAGTAAGTACACTACACTACATAGAGCCAGTCGGACTCGTAAAACCAGAGTTCGAATCCCAGTCGTTCCGTTTACGTTCATAATTAGACTGATGCCCTTGGGAAAGGTATGAATTCCAACAATTCCCTCCAGCTATGTATTATCGGTAGTACGGTTGACGCTGTCGCTGTATGCATACGCAGTGCAGTCAGTACTGCAGTGAGTGCACTCACTGCACTCACTCACGGCACATGGTGGAGTAGTTAGTGGAGTGGGAGTGCAAGTGCACGTTGCGTTCACGTACGGGGAAATTTTGTGTAATTCAAATAACTACGTGTGGGTTTGGTTGGTTGTGTTTGTGCGTTGGTGGGTGGACAAAAAAGAAACGTTTGTCAAAAATAATTGTTCTCGGCATTAAACGGCCTAAAAAGGTCAAACACAAAAAAAAAACAACCAATAAAAGTTGTTTATTTTTAGTAAAAACTAAACAAAAAAGTTTTTACTTAATTTTTTTCTAAAGAAAAAATCTCCCTTACAAATATTGAAATAAATTAAAAATGCTCGATTCTCGGTCTTAAATGACCAAAATGGTTGACAGACAGGACAGGCCGTGGAAACAAATCAAATGATTATTATTACTAAACATTAATTGTCCTTGTTTTTCCTTGTGTCTTTACTGTGTTTCTGTTCCTTTTTTTAAATTAAAATTCTAAATCCGATAAATCCTAAGCAAAGATTCTTTAACTAAACAAATAAAGTACAGAATTTAAGAAATGTGATTTTCTTCGATTTTTGTTTTTATTTTATTTCACCTTTATCTAAACTAAATAACTTTAAATAATTGGGGTCGTTTTTTAGCGTAAAATTACGAGGAGTGGAGTGGAGTGGAGATAAAAGTTTTCTGGAACAATAATTCGGTCGGTATAGTAAATAAATAGGTGTTTACACTACTACTACTTACTTACACAGTTTGTCCACAAAACATGTCATTTTATGGGTCTGTCTTTTTTTCTCCCCCCCCCCTTTTACCGCAACAACAGATTAAAACTGAAATGAAATGGGATTGCAGACACGTTCGGGGAAGAAAAAAAAATAAAATGGAAATAAAGATATTTTTAAAAATTAATCACAAAATAAAAGTAATCAAAATTTAAAAATAAAAACACTAAAAACAACCCACCTCAGAATCAGTAAAATCATTCCACACGTTAATATTTTTGCCCTGCAAATCATTGAGGCTCCGGGACCATGAACGGCCCCTATCCTTCCACATAGAGAAAACCAAACGTTAGGGTCTTTTTAAAACAAGAAAATAAAAATGAGGAACCAAATATAGTTGTTGTTGGTTGTTCTGACTATTGCTGTCTGTCTGTTACTGTCTTCTTATTCGAAGCAAAATTCTGACGATTCTGAGAGAGAAGAAAGAAGAATCAGTTTTTCTTTTCTTTCTTTCTTTTTTTTTTAATCTCCTAAGTTTCAAGTAATCATTCACTTGAAATGTTCGGTTGTAAAAATTGCAGATAAAATTCACAGAATTGGATCCAAAATAGTAATTTTGTCTTCTTTTTCTTGTGTGGTGACCGTGGTAGTGGTGGTGATTGCGGTACTGTTAAAAAAAACACGCGTCGTCCGTTCGTCCGTCCGTCCCCCCTAGTGGTCCCAGATAGAAGAAAAAGAAGAAGCCAGTCTGGACATGTGTACCTGTTTCTGTTTACTACAAACTACAATATAACATAAACGAGTGGGTGGGAAAGTCTAGAGAGTGGGTAATGATGATTTTTTTTTCTCTCAGTTGAGTCGTCGCACATACCAAACAGGTAAGAAAGATAAGTAAAATAAAATAAAGAAAAGAAAAGAAAGAAATAAATAGAGAAAAAAGTGCTTTCTGGTAGCAGTAGCAGCACTACAAAGCGAGGGGACGAAAAAAAATTAAAAAAAGAACATAACACACATAGCGACAGGGTCTTTTCTTTCTTTCTTTGTCAAAAGAAGGAAAGAAATATGTCTCACTTTCTTGTCATCTTTTAATACCCATCCCATGGCTATTACTTATTTACTCAAATAAAGTGACAGTTAGCGGTGGTTAAAATGTAAAAAAAAAATACACCTTATAAACGAAAAAGAAAGATAGGCAAGACAAATTCGTAATGTTCAGAAATTTAGTTTAGCGGTAATAACAATAATACAGTTTAAATGTAAAAGAAGGAAGGCAAGAGACGATTAACATTTAACAAACTTTTATCTAGTTTAAAGTTTAGTGCCGTTACTTAAGTGGATTTACAATCGGTATACGACGACACGACAGTGGTGGTGGTGGTTGGTGAGCAGGATTCAAGTGTGTGTGTTTTGTTTTAACTACTTGTTGGTTGTTGTTTGTTGTTGCCATTAAAATCTAAGAAACAGAACCGACAAGGGACACTTACACAAAAAATTCACGTGTGCTTGTGCTTTGCTTAATTAATTTCTAAGATTTATTTAACTCTAAAGAACTGATATATCGGCCCTAGCGACTTCAGGCAAAAGAAGACACACACACAATGGATATTTCAACATCCACCTTTGGATCCTGACTTAGCAATATTACCAAGTAGTCACTCAGAGCCGTTCTATTAAAGAACCATAGGGTCGAAATGTCAGTGTGTCTTTTTTGCCTTTGTTTACTAAGGCCGACATACCGGCCCCTTAGGGTCGAAAGGGTTAAATTCCTCACACTTACTTTACTTTTAAGTTGTAATCTTGTTCAAATGTTATGACAGTTATTTCAGGCTATACGTGACAATATGCTTTTCTTTTATTAAAGAATATTCTCGTCTAGTCGTTACACAACCAACAATATTGCGATTTTATCATTTCTCTTAAATCTTTAGTTCTTAGAAGGCTGTATGCTTTTGAAGAAAGAATATTTGTTACTTGACTATTTTGCGATGTTATTAATTCTTTTAATTAAACTGTGACAATACGCTTTCATTAAAGAAAGACTAAATATCCTTGTTGAAATTTCATGATATTTTTTAATTCTGTAGTTATTAGTAAAGAGGGGCTATTGGTGGCAACACTTAATTGTCATAGCCCTATGACACCCTTCTCATTTCTCTGACACACTCAGCAAGAGGAAGACGAGGACGAGGGCGACCAAAACAGACAGAGCCTCTACCTGCTTCTTTTTGTCTGTCACACAATGAACTTGGTTTAAGTGGGAAGGACGTTCTTAGAAAGAATATATTGTGTATATTTGCATATTAGTAACTTTACAAAGTTTTATGATGAAATAATAAAAATTTGATTTTTTCGTACGCACAAAACACCCCCCCAAAAAATAAAAATTCTGTTTCTGAGTCAAATTAAGTAACTCTTGTCTTTTTAGACTTCAAAAGGGAGAAACAAGATATTATTTTCAAAGTGCAATTATAGTCAGTGCTAAAAAAACAAAAACAAAGCAGCAACAGCAAGCACCACAACCACCCAACAGCAGCAATTTTCCCCTATGCAATGATGCATTGCATTGCATGAATGAAAATGAATTAGTGACAAAAAAGTATAAGTTAAAATAAAGATGAATATTAGATGAAGTTCTTCAAATCTTCGAATTAAGACATGAAGGTTCCCATGTTCGATCACCTGCAGAAGGCAGAAGAGTTTATCTGAAAAAAAAAAACACCATGAAGAGGATAATAATAAAAATGAGGACAAGACAACAGACAAAATAACCTTCTCATAACTAAGCTAGCTTAGACATTCATGATTATAACTCATACAGTATCTTTCCTTGCATGGTTTGAAAGGTTTTTAAGGTAACAATAATTCAGGGCAAAACCTCAAATCATTGTTGTTTATTTACTGAACTTTAGACTGTTTCATTTAATGCCTGATATCTGGTGGTTTAGTTTCGGCATAAAATTTTAGATATACCTAAAGGAAAATCACCCCACCCCAAAAATGATTTTTGAAAAAACAACAAGAGAATATGTAAATAATGGGATATGCCAACATTATAATGTTTCGGTTATGACAAACCTTTGTCAGGGTGTATGTTTATTTGCTTATATTCATAAATTCATCAAACAAACAGTAACACACACCTCAAGATATTTTAATGGTAGCATAACCCATTTCCATCTTCTCTCATTTTTAAATATATATATATATATATATATATATATTTTTTTTTTTTTTTTAAAACGAGAGAAGATGGAAATTTTTTTTTTCAGATAAACTCTTCTGCCTTCTGCAGGTGATCGAACAAGGGAACCTTCATGTCTTAATTTGAAGATTTGAAGAACTTCATCTAATATTCATCTTTATTCAATCTACTGTTATTCATGTCCAGGTCTAATGTTAAGTCTTGAAATGTTTTTTTTACAAATATTAATTGCCTCTGAGTGGTATCGAAACCCTAACTTAGCAATGCATTTGACTGCTGTGGCACATTGCTACAGGGACAAATAAAATTACTTATACATTGCAATACGTTATCAATTTATACTTATCCCTTATAAATTGTAATATATCATTAAACTATTACATTGTAATATTAAAGATTACTTAAACATGTGACAGTGCCTAAATTTAGACTGCAGTTGTTCTAAGGATTTGTTGGAAAAATTGCCGAAATTTGCATATGCAAATTTCGTCAATTTTTATTTTTATTTTATGCAAATTTCGCACTGGTTCTGTTGCCGACTATAAATGGTGGCGGCATTCAGGATCTGCGCCAGTTACGAAAAAACCAGTTACAAAAAATATTTTGAAAGCTCACCGTAATTTAACTACAAAAAAAAATGGATATCTACTGCAGTTAGAGCAACCTTTTTGGAAGGGCCGAATACGGGCCGAATACAGGTCGAATAACAACGAATGTGACCATGACCAGCCAGCATTAAGGTAAAATATTGTTTTCCTCACTACACTATTAAGTGTTGGTACGTTTTCGCTTCCATCCAAAACGACTAGTTGCTGCAACACACGCACACACACTGGCCGGATATCCAACTCAATTTCTACTGTTTACTGTCATTTCTACGAACTTCTACAAACTACAAAAATTACTTTAAAAACTTTACTGTTTTTTCCTAATAATATTTAATAAAAGAAAAAAAGATCCTTGCTGCTATCTAGTACGTAATAATCAATTTTGTTAAAATTAATATACATAATAGCAAAATACTTCTAATTCTACCTCATATTTGGCATCTATATTTTTAATTAAGGCTTGTTCATACTTTTCGAAGATCGTTTCTATTGATGATAGTTTAATACCATTATCTGTCAAAATACATATTTCAATTAATACTTAGATTTCAAATATATTTTAAAAATTGATATTAAAAAGAGATTATTTTGTATTACTTTCGTCAATTTTCATCTAGAGATGAGATGAATTTTAATTCGCAACAAATATGGAACAAACAAAAAAGACCTATCTTGATATCATAAAAGACCTAAATTGATATCTAAACATAAAATAATGGAAAATAAAAGAACTTGCCGTAAACAAAATGTTTCACTATATTTTCGGCATTAGCATATTTATTTAATCATTTTCCTCATTAACCTATGAAGAGACAACTTTTTAGATATTTGGTTTATTTCAAATTGAAATAGTATTACACACATAATCTATCATAGATGTGGATAACAATTGTTGTAGCTGGGGTATGACTAATTGCAAAACTTTATGTACCTTACTAACATTTCACTTCATCTTTCACAATTATTCTATCCTACACTTAAGACAATATCACACACGTTAAAAGCCTCTAAAACTAATGCTGTATATAAGATTATGTTTGTTTGAATTGCCAGAAAAATTGCCTTCATGTAATCACAAAAGAAAATGCAAAGAAAATATTCTATTGCGTCACAGAAAAATAATTACAGAAAAATAATTGATCTTAATATTAAATCTCGTTAAAAAATTGTTTAATAAATTTCCACAGATTTAAACAAGAACAAAAGTTGTACAACTATTCAAAATTCTAGTGAATTAAAGAATAAAGTATTCTTATTTCTTAAATTGGCAAAACAGTTTCTTGAAAATCTAATTTTGGACAAATCTAAAGATAAATTAATATAATATCTTAAGGAAATATTTAAAATAAATTAAGCCTCAACTAAAATATTTAAGGTCTATATTTAGTTTTGATTCTCCATTTCAATTTTTTAAGATCAGCCAAACTCTAAAAGTTTCCTTCAAATGACGGGAAATAGTTCCTATCCTCTAATCATCAATGTTTTCTTGTTTATTCTGTCCATGACCAAAATTCTATTTCATTCATCATTTCCTCTTGTCTAATCATTTACAGATAACGACATCACATTGATCTTCTAATATTATTTAAGACCTAAAGCGGAGATCTATAATACAATTTCTAGAACATTCGGAAACTAATCGCATCTAAATCGTTAAAAGCAAGGCATCTATCTTCATTTGTAATGTAATAAGTTCATTTGTCTTTGATCAAAGCAAAACTTTTGCCTCGAGCTGAATAACCGACATTTATGTCATAGCCGTCTCGGAGAAAAAATTGAATTGCCTCGACTCAGGAAAAGTAATAAACCCAAGAAAGAATATTTGGCAACATTAAGGCCGTAATAATAAAAAAAAAACAAAAACACTTTTCACTCATTTTGCTTAGACTCTTTAATGCATTTTATCCATTGACCCAACCATGAATCATAAAGAATATATGTTTTAGCCTACTACTATAATATGCTTCCGTTTATTCAATTGTTTTCAGATATTTTCATAAACTTTAACAATAAAATAAATAAATAAAATTAAGCAAGCAATAATGAAACCAGATATAACTAAGAATTAATAAGTCAGACACTAATAAAATCCGTTTTGTTTGTTAAACGTCAAAAAAGTATTCAGACTGTCAAAAATTACAACTTAAGTATTTGATATTGCATTCACAAATTTTTTTCATTCATTTATTTTGGTAAAATATCAATAATCTTAGTGACTAATAATAATTATATATATTCGCTTTAATGGATAATATATTTCAAAATTAATTTCCGGTATTAAATTTCGTAAATGTTGATGGTCTACATAATCCAAAAACTTAAAGATAACATTATTTTCTAATCTGAAGTTAGTGATTAAATATTGATTCTATTCTATTTCTTTCCTCATTTCTCACTATTTTATACTTGAATCTTTATTATCTGAAAACGTAAATATGATAGCAGGGGGTGTGGAGAATAACATGTTCTTTTTCACCTTCCGGCTGAAGTAGGCTGAACTGCAGGATTATCGCTGAATTCCACAGCAGATTCTTATTAGATCGGCTTTGGGACATTCTAGTTTACAATTTCCTCAGAAAAAAAAGGAAAAAACCACATAGTAAAATTGCCACAGTTGCCCTTCGGTGTATGTTCATCGACCAAATGAGATGGTTAGTAAACCATGTAAATCCAACCGTTAATATCAAGATAATGAACCCCAAATTAATAGTAAAATATCAAAAACATATTTTAGTTTATATTTATTTTTTGATAAGTGAGAAAAAAAATTAAGTGAGAATTTTATTTTTTTTTCTATTATTTTTTTGAAAATTCCGTATCTTAATATCAAACAATTATTATATTACGACTTTGAAGGAAAATATGAAATACCTTGTAAGAGATCTACTCCTTGATTAAAGTTTTGTAAAATACATGGTGTCCAAAAAGTCACTTGAAGCCTGAAGATATTTTTTCTGAAAGTGTCCATTATGCAATTAAAATGCAAGGACTTGTTCTTGAATAACCCTGTTTTTAGTAAAAGTTGATTATGTCCCATGAAGCCCATTTTCATTTGAATGGATTTATTAAGTAACAGAATTACATTAGATATGGGGACTCTGAAAATCCAATTCATCAATTCTTCAGTGACTTTTTGGACACTCTATTCAATTATTCCTAATATTTTAAAGTTTGTTTTGTTGATCCAAACATTTTAGATTAAATACATATCTGTACTTATCTGCCTTCTATTCAGAATTCATGATTTATTTTATGGCTGAAATATTAATTCCATTAATTCACTATTTGTGCAGTTAGTCCATCAAATAAAAAATGCATTAAATTTAATCAACAATATATTTTATCTTCTTTTTTTCCTAAAGTAGACAGTCGAAAGCTACAAGGAAATTTCGTAACTCTCCCAGTCAATCAACCTTTGGGGAATTGAATTATACATAATACTTAAATAATTAAAGTTCATAAATCTTTATTTTCTATCTTAGAAAAATCTTATTTATTATAGTTTAATAATGAAACTGATTTTCATACAAACGTTTTAATATTTTAAAAAATTAACATCGAAGGTGATTTTTTTCCCAAAGAATAATCATTTGTCATTGAAAGGTAATGAACCGACTGAGATTTAATCATGTGTATTTACACTCGAAATCCCAACCAATTAAACCAACTCAAAGAATCAGTAAAGCATCTCAAAATAATTTGAAGAAAAATAAGAAAACAGAATATGAAATGACATCTTTTGGTCACTATCTAAATTGTTTACAATTAAATTTTTATCAATATCTTTTTTTAACAAGGCGTTATAAAATTTTGGGAAAATTAGCCATATCTGAAAACAAAAGTATTTTTCCGATTTTAGTCCAACCCATACACAGTCTACCAAGTAGTAGACACTATCGATATA
>JAUZSX010257790.1:2500-15122 GCA_034780655.1 Idiosepius hallami
TAGATTATTGGGTAAGTCTTTTTAATTTCTAAAGTCATGTGTTCAAAGATTTCATATAATGTGTGTAATATTTATACAATTAAGCTAGTACCACTTGAATAAGTATATCTGATACAAGGAATCTGTTGATCTCTTTATTTTTTTTTCATTCCTACTTAACAAAGTCAAAATAGACTGGAAATGGGTTTTATTTTAAATCTTATTCTTCTTCCTTAAAAACTTAGAAAATGTTACAAAAACATGTTTTCATTTTTTTATAAAATATCTAATGGATAAGGAAAATCAATAGAATTGGGTGTGTTTTACGATTTGGATGTAAATATTTACAGCTTTGACAATTCTTTTCAAAGTTTGAATGAAATTAAACCTGAAAAAAAAAAATCATTAAGAATATATTTGATGTACTTGATGCTTATTCTATATTCTCAGCTTCTATTTAAATTGTGAAACTGAAATTCTCAGTTACTTTTTCTTTTTTAAAATTAGTCTTTACTGAAATAATAATAATACAATTTCAGTTAAAAATAAAATCTAAGCCAGAATGTATTTAGCATTATTGACATTAACATTATTAACATTACCTTGTTTGCGAGAACAAATGTAGAAATTAATTTTATTAAGGTGATGCCAAGTTTTTAGATTTTTTTTATAGATTTTTTTCTATTTTTTCTTGTCAGATGAAAACAAAGCTTGTCAAGTGGTTCTTTTCAATCCTGATTCCCCTAATATATCCATAAATGAATTACTTGTCAACAAGGGATTTGCTTTCTTAAATCAAATTCCAGAGAATGAACAAGAAGAAAATGAACCAGGTAAATAACGTCAGATTTTATTTTCATTTTTTTTTTTTTCAGTCATTGAATAATCATCTTTTATATTAGTGATGTTGCTTAACATTTAAGAATTTATCATCTTTTTTCTGGTTAATTTGGTTTTCACACTCATCTTCATGTTTATTTTTATAATATTTTGACCGATACACCCTTCAGCAATCAATTGTTCTTTTTAAACCTCTCTATTTTAGTTCAAAAATCTTTTTTCAATAATTTTAGAAAATTTAGCATTTCAAGCAATGAGATATGATTTTAAACAAACAAATATATTTATTCAATCTTAAGTTTGAGTTCAATTTTTCTTATGCTTAAGCATTCATTCAGATGTGCTATATTAAATCTTGAATATATTTGTTTGTTTATTTTTGAATAATTAAAAAATGTACTATAAAAGAGTTTTGAAAATATTTTTTTTTATGTCTTTTATGGCACATTTTTCAATTCACATTTATTAATTCACATTTATTAAAGATTTAATTTCAATTAATAGACCTTTAAAAATGTTGCTGGATAAAAATAATTGGGAATCAGTTAAAGGTTTTTGTTTTTATTTAAAAGAAGTCTCTTCCAAGAAATTTCCTTTCATTTATTATTAAGTATTTTTTATTTTATTTTGTGCTTTAGAAAGTCAAGAAAACAATTTTTGGAATATCATCTTATTTACAAAGTTATGATCCTGATGATTTTCTTTTAATGCTTGACCTAAAGAATAATATTGTTTAGTTTCAAATACCTTTTAATTCTCATCTTAACAATCTTCACTAGTTACTTAAATACTAATGTTGAATGATGTTAACAGAAAAAGAATACTCTGTGACTACTATCACCATCTTTAAAACCCTTGGTTCAAATACCAATTATATAATTTTTATTGAAGTCTGATGACATGTAAATAAAGGAAAAACAAACTTTAAACTTTTATATCAACTTTAGTGTTTCCTTCATTTTGAAATCATTCAATGTTTTCTATGACCAACAATTAAGAGTAATTATAATTTATGGAATAAATAGAGAATTTATTTTACTGACCAATTTACATCTTATTTTACCTACTATGTTTGGTTATATTTTTTTTTGATTTTTATTGTTTTTACAAATTTTTTTCTAGTATTTTTGTTTGAAGAACTTTTTTTAAAAGTTTGTTCAATTATCTTCAAATTTAGTAATGAAAGTTATATTTAATCCAATTCTTATATCTTTTCATCACTTGAGAAAACAAATTGCTTAGTTTTTATTATAAATCTTTAAATAGCTTGTTAAACTGGTCCAAAGAATTTTCTATGCATTCATTCACAATAATTACATTATATTAATACTAAAATGTTTCACTAAACTTAATATTCATTATTTTTCAGTTTACCAAACTATTTGATCTATTTACAAATACATATTACCTAGACAATGTTCTTTTTGTTGTTTTTATCTTTGTTAATATGACCAGATTTCCACCATTCTGTTGTTTGAGCCTTAATAAAATCTACTTTACAAATTTATGACAAGCAAACAATGTAACTACAATGCTCGTTTTCTTTTATCTTCCCTATAAAAGTTATTAAAAATCTATTTATAAATCAATTTCATTTCTTTTTATATGTATGATTTCTTGGGATTTAATGAATTTATAGTGATTTTATAAGGACTCAATTAGATTTTACTACAAATGATCCCTCTGAAAATGTTGTTCTAAATGTTAGAACCATTTAATATTTCAATGGAAATAATATTCATCATTGCTAAAAGTTGGCTTCCATTTAATAAACTCATATCAATTAAAAAGGAAAGTTATTACAAAAAAAAGAAAAAAACTAGGCTTATCAGATTTTTGTGGAAATACATTAAATGTCTGCATGTCACAAGAGTTATAGTGTTTTTTTATTCATTCAGTCTAAAAATAATAGGTAAACCATAACCAAGCTTAAATAAGCAATATCTTTTCTAGTTTCACTACTCACTGCTTGGAGTAGCATATACAGTTTTACATGTTAACAAGCATTAATTGAATTATGCTTTTAAATTGGGGTAATTTGAAAATATTACATATTTTGTAATTGTAGTTAAGGTATTGTTACACATTGATGATTATAACAATTTTAAATAGGTTTTTCATATGAATATATAAATGTACTCTGATGAATATTTGAAAGCATAAAAGAATTTTACATAAAATAGAATACTTGAGTTTTCATTAGTTTTAATCAATGTAATTAATTTTTTCAAGGATAAGTTCACTATTCTTTATTAAACCTGCACTAACTCATTTTTTCATTATTGGGTCTTTCATTTGTGTAACTCACTTTCCCTTCATCTTTCAATGCTTCTCTATTTCTTTTTCTGAAATTTTAAAATTAACACAGAGCTTTTCTTCTTTCATTCTTTTTATTTAACATTTTCTTCTTTTGAAAATTGAAATAATTCTTTTTATCTCCAAATCTTTTGAATTTTATTTTGAGAACTTTTATAAAATTTTAAACAATTTTTGATCTATGCTACAAGATTTTTCTCATTCAATTCTGCTTAGAAAAGCTTGTGTAAAAAAAGAGAATCAGAACAACCTACCCACATGGATTGAATTAAGAGTGCAGTTTGACATTCTTTTCAAGCTTCTCACATTGATTTTTCTGTCTTCATTAGAAGCTCTAATAAATGGGAAATATCAAAACATTTCATCTCTTCGCAAAAGACAGTAATTCATCTTCATTAAAATATTTTTTTATTTGTTGTCCATAATAGTTTTAAAATATAAGAAGTAATGTTTACCTTGCATTGTAATAAAATATAATATATAATATCACCAGAATCAACCATACAAAGTGAAATTAAACAGTTTGAAAAAAAACAAAACAATTTTCAGCATTGAATGACTTAATCAAGGTCAGAATACTAGTTAAATAAACCAACCTAACAACCAACCTAATTTCTTTTTGCATTTTATTTTAAAAATGTTTTTCTTCATTTTTACTCATGCAGTCATTCAACACAATCATCATTTTTGATATTCTGTGTGTGTACTTGTGTGTATGTGTAATATACATACCTAACAATTTTCCCTATTCAGAGATAGGTAAATAGATTTACTTTCTTATTAGTATAAAACTAAATCCAGTGTCATAAATACTAAATAAGTGGCTTTAACTGTAAAGCAAACAAGACTGAAGACTTTTTTGGCTATATTCATGTCAGTATTTTGCTAAAAGCACCATTTTTCTCTAGTTTCATTTTTCAAATTCATTTTATGCCCTATTAACCCTTTCAACCCTAAAGAACCGATATATCAGCCCTAGCGACTTAAGACAAAAGAAGACACACACACACACACAAAACGATATTTCAACTTCAAATTTTGGACCCTGACTTAGCAATATTACCAAGTAGTCACTCAGAGACTTACTATTAAATATCCATATTAGAGTCAAAATGTCAGTGTGTCTTTTTTGCCTTTGGTTACTAAGGCCGATATATCGTCCCTTTAGGGTTGAAAGGGTTAAAAGTGCTTGTGTCTTGCATCATTTTAGAGATAATAGTCATTTACTCACAATCTCATAACCATGTTATCAACATTCTCCACTTAAGTGACTCATCAATCCTTTCAGTAAAACAATGTATAAACACTCACAAAAAAACTATCTCTGCTACTTTTGAGTATCTTACCCATCACATTTGCCTGGTTAACTAAATTTGGGGAAATTTTATGTTGATTTATAAACTTATAGTTTTTCCCTGTTATTTCTATATAGCTGGATTTTTTCTTTCAGTAGGTGCGCATACTTTCTATTTTTTTCCATTTTTTATTTAATTATCTATCAATTCTAATTAGTTATAAATTATCTGAAAAATACAAACCAATATTTGAATAAAAATTTGGCTGAGGATAGTGCTGTATATAAAGTTGTAAATTTGATTTGTAGGCAGTGATTAACTATTAAAATCTTAGAAAATAAGATTGCCTTGTACAAAATCATCCCATCAAAACCATCATTTTTTTTTTTTTTTTTTTTTATAAATGGTTTGTTTCTGCTTCCAGACATTGAACCCCAATCTCCAACATCACCACTTCCATCCCCTGTGGATGTTGAGAGCCTGCGTGGTAGACAGTTTGCAGGTGGTGGTATGGATCATGTTCATTAGTTGTTAATTAATTGCCCTGGATTTGGAACTCTTATTTTTCATTACCCCATATGTCCTAATATTGAATTAATACTGACTCTTTTTAATCTTCTTTTTCCTTCCTAATTTCTTTTTTTTTTCTTTTGATGTTTGAAGGAGTTTTGGTTTGTGGAGAGTTTTTTTTAGACAAAAATGTCTTTAATGAATTTTCAATTAAAAAATGGGTCTGTTAGAACAGTTCTGAAAATACTTCTGTATTTAAATGTTATTTTTTTTTACGTATATTTTGTTAGTTAAAATCACTGATTAATATTAAAAATCAATGGTTACCATAGTAACCTATTTATGTTTGATTGATCTTTATTTATCAACTTATAAATCTTCCAGTGAAAAATTGTCCAAATTCTTCCTATTATTAATTTTTATAGTTCTGTCTTTATTGGAATTGTCTTTTGAATGGTGTGCATTTTTAAAATGAGGTGTTGTTATATATTTTTTATTGACACTACACATTACTAATGTCCTCATTTCAATTCCTATAATTTAGTTCTTGGTTTGGTCTTTAATCAAAATAATTTCAAAATTTATGTCTATATTAGTTTGAAATATTTTTACATTCCTGGTTCTAAACCATCCTGTCTCTAATTTACGATGCTTCTATCCTTTTCTGTGTCAATAGCAGAAAGTTTCCACTAATGTATTGTAAATTTTTTCAAGGTTACTACTGATTTTAACAAAACAAAGGAAGTCAAAAAAAATATAAATAAAATTAAAAATATGAAAAAAAAAGAAATTAAAAATATGTCTTTATTCAACAGATTTTTTTGTTAAAGTTTCTTTATTTTGAAGGGAGAAGTATGTTAAGTTTTTTAAAATTTCATTTAAAAAAAAAATATTGACATTTATATATCAAATTTACTAGCCCTCAGTAAAAACTTAGGAATTTTTCTTTCTTACAATTATCCTAATGAAATTATTTCTCTTTCTATTTTTTTTAAATTATTTTTAAAATAACATTTGTGTTGAAAAAAAATGCATATTGGAAGACTTTCTAAAAATGATTTTTCATCTTAAATGAAATTTTGGTAATGGTTTAATTTTCTCTCTTTCTACACATCAGATTTTTGCACTTTTCAAAAACTACTAAACCAGTTTTAATAATACTACACTGTTTATTTCAAAACCTGATTTGATTGGTTGATATCTTTTATAAATTGCATCTTTTTTATTAATAGATTAATAATTTGTATTTCATTTTTGATTATTTATTTGAATTAGTTATGAAGTTAAATCCATTGAAATTATTTTTCATATTTTCTTGATATGAACTTTATCTTATACAGTTTAATCAATTTTGCTTTCTCTGGTACAAAGTTCATCAATTTCAAGTAAACCTTTTGTATTTATCAGAAATTGCAAAACTTTTTTTTATATAAATTAGAAAATTTATGAATTATGATTAATGAATTTGCTTATTTTTGCTGGAAATAAGTTAAAATATATAAGATCAACTTTTTCTTATCAATTACAAAATTTCATAAAATGTTTTAATGCAAAATTCTTAGATTTAGTTTTGAAAGATTAATGTATAAATGAAATTAAACTTAAATTTTAAATATTGTTAGTATGAAGGTAGATAATTTATGGGATACTTTCTTGAATATTAGATATAGCTTGAACAATAGTTATTTTTTTATAGTTCTTAGAAATGGACTTGTAGCTAAAGAATTGTGCTATTTCAATGCTATAAATTATTAAGCTGGTAGAATAACCCTTTTGCTCTTGTCTAAAAAAATATAAATTAAATATAAACAATGTGAAAAAATTAAAGTTGACTTTAGATTTAATACAAACTAGATATCAAAATTGATGATAATAATAATAGAAATTTATAAATTGTTTCCGAAAACAAACATTATTCAAGGAAACCAAATGAATTACAAATAATAATCAAAATTTATCCTAAAAATATAAAGAATTTTTTAAAAGCTACACTAACAATTTTTCAGCATTATTTTTTTTTTCAGAACTGTTCTCAGACACATTACTTTTCCATTTTCCAATTCTTTCTTTCCTTTCTTTTTTTTTTTTTTTTTAACTCTTGTTAACGTTTGTTTGTTAAAGCTAAATTTTCTTTTTATTAACTCTTTAAATACAGATATTTTTCTGCTTGGTTGACTAATTTCTTTCCTTTTTTTTTTTCTTTGTTTTTTTTTTGTGGTTTGTTTTCAACCCTTAATTTTCTCCATTTTTAATGGTGGGACACTTGAACTCTTGACTTAACTCACTGACCCTCTAAAAGTTTTGTTATTGACTTTAAGGAAAATATTTTTTATCAACATTATTTAAACCCTCTTTAGAACAATCTTTTAATTGTTGGAATAGTTTTTTTAAGTTTAGTTTTAGGAATTATTTTTTTTAATGAAATTGAAAATAGACACTTTTTGAGGTTTTTTTTTAACTGGTTTTAAAATTGAACAGAAAGAAAAAGTTTTTAAATCTACTTGGAATAAGTGTTGGTTTTATAACAAAGATATAACACTAAATGTTAGTAAAACTGAAATAATATCACACTTGTTTATAATTTCTAATCTACTCTGAAATATTTAATTTAAAAAAAAAATTGAATTGTTTCCCACTTTTTTACAATTTTCAAATAATTACAATCAATTTGATTTTTTCAATATTGAATGAATAGAAATACTTAATAATTAAAAAAAAATGACAAACTATTTACATGGAAATCCATGGATTTTTCCAAATACTAAAAAAAAACAAACAGACAATCAGAAAAGAAAACTTACGATAACAAAAAGTCATAATATATATATATATATATAGTAAAATTTCAATAAATTGAACAAAAAAAAAAGATAAAATAATTCTAATTGAGTCTTTTTTTTTTTCAATATATAAAGTCAATAACAAAAAAATTATCAGTGGAGATCTGTCCCATAGTTCCATTTTTGTTTCTTTTCTTTAACTCAGCTTCAAGCTTGCATGTTGGTGCACGACTCTAACAACTACTACTACTATTACTACCACCACCACAACTACTACTACTACTATTATTATTCAGTGGGATAATCCTTGGATTGTGTTCTGTTTTTAGGTTTGCTTCTTTCTCCTCTTGTGATGCTCATCTTATGAATGGCTGGAATCTGAAAAAAAATTGTTGTCAGTCTAACTCTGTACAAATATCTTTTAAGATAACCAACTTTTTATTTTCAATTTTTTTTTTTCTTCCCCACCCCTTTTTTAAATTTCAGTTTTTATTCTTTTCCTCTCAAATTTCAAATGGTTTCCTCTCTCTACTTTCATTTCCAATTGATAGGTTTTTTATGATTGTGGCTGTGATGGGAAAGCATTTAAAACTTTTTGTTTACATCACAATTATTATCTGTATTTGATCTTTCTTATTTCTTAATTAGGTTTTAAAATTCCAAAATCAAATCTTGTTCCATTAAAAAGGATTATTTTTAACAGTATTGAAAATTTGACAAACTTTCTAAAACAGTGACTTTGCAAATTTTAAAAATCTATAGAATAACAAATTTTTTAAAAACTTTTATTATTGTTTTCAACAAGTTATCTCTAACTGAAAGAATTTTGTTATTATGTAAACTTTTATTATCATTTTTATTATGATTATGAAAAAGATTTGTTTTCTAAAGTTGTTATTCAGCTGTAAACTATAAATTTTTAAAGTATTTCATTTTTTTCTAGTATTTACTAAAAATCCCTTTTCAGCTCTGACCTAAACTCACATTTAGAAAAAATATATGATTTTGAATATTTCTACAGGTTTATTTCATTAATTTTATAATAGTTCATTAAAAAGATCATAATCAATTTTCCTACATAAAAGAAACGCTATAAATTCTTTATTGAACACTAATGCAGAAGATGGAAATTTATAGGTTTTCTACAGATGCACAAATTCTGTCCATGGTCCTCACAAAACAAGTAGATCTACAAGGAAAACATGAGGTGGAATTTATTAAAACATCATGGTCAGATTTAAAAAAATGATCTTCACCAAAAAAAATTTTTTTTAAATATTTAGAAATAATCCCAGATTCATTTATAGATTTATTCTTGAATCTGCATTTTTCATGTTTTGTCTACATGTGGTATCAGTTTATCTACAACAAAATTGTAAAAAGCTTTAGACTTTGTAGCATTTATAGCATTATGTATACTTCATTATAATTTTAAAAAAAATGCTTTTCTAACTAAAAGTTGTTTTACAAAAAAAAGAATTTGTATAGAAAGATGAATATTGTATTAATTGTCATGATGTTATGGTTAGTTTATTTTAAATAAAAGTGAATTGCAGTTGTTTAAGACATTATGACTGTCAAATATTCATTATGAAAATGGCTGTTTTCTGTATTTACATGCACTCAATTCATGTATGTTCTATGTTGTTTTTATCACCTGTGAATAATGAAAGCTTAGAATCTGAAAACCCAGTTAAATTTACTCAACAATCTTAAATCAGGTTTAAAAATAATAATGAATTATGAAAAGCTTAACATTTAAAGTGAGCATGAAACATTAGCTCTTTTGCTAAACAAGAATATACTTCAATTAGTATTTCTTATTAACAATTTGACTTTGCATAAAATAAATATTTTGTTAAATTCATTTGAATTTAATCATCATTGAGTTGAAAATTGTCAAGTATACCTAATCACTGTAACCCATAAAGCAAAATTAAATTGATTTTCAATAACTTATCTTTGTAAGCTTGAAATGTACTGATTATTCTGCTACTAGTGTTAAGTTTTTTTTTTTCATTTTTAATATCTTTTCTGATAGTTTATTTTTCTAATTTACAAGTTCTTTAAAAAATTTTCTTTTTTCAATTCATTATATTAAATGATTCTTGAGGAGGGAACCTTTTTTTTTCCTTTTCTTTTTTAAATAAATATTAAATATTTTCCTTTACAAGATTTCTTTGTATCAGAAAAAAAAATCCATCTTGTAATAAATCTTCTACAATCTGTTTTATAACAGAAATGCATATCTGTAAATCAGTTTCTCCAGCCTGTTTTAATTATTGAATCTTTCAGTATTGAAACTATGAGAGATTATTTATTTTCAAAAAATAATCATATCAAATAAAAACAAAATAGTTTTGATATATTTCTATGGTTTTCTGTTATTTTTATAGTAAAGAACTGCTATAAAAATTTATTTTATACTAAGAAAACCTTTTCTGTAATGTTTATGCTGTAAACTTATACATAAAGAAGGACAAAGGGCATATGTGTACTGTTTTGTCAAATATTAAGCTGTTTTGTTTAAAACCATTTCTATCTGATTTTATTATTGATGAAATTAGTTCAATAAAATGGTGATTCTTTCTGTTACATTCTGTCAAAAATAAAGGAATTTCATGAAAGGAAAGTGTCTTTGTCCAATACCATACCACAATTGATAAACCACTTTCACTAAATAAAAGTAAAAACCTTCTCTATACCATTTTTCTATTGATGAGTTTCCATATCCATCCTGAGTAATGGTCAACCTGTATTTTGTAACCTTGGTTATTAATGACTTAAGCACATATTGGACTTTTTTCCTACTAATCATCATTAATTAAAATTTATATAATCAAACAGTTAAAAGTATTAAATGTTGGGCATTTTATGTTTTGGAGAAAATCGATCCTAATTAGGGAATTATATAAAGTGAGAATTTATACCATTTCTGTTTTTTTCTTTTTTTTTTAGTTTGCTTATTTTCATTCCTTGCTTAATTAGGTTCATTAGAGACTTATATGACAATAATTCAATTTGGTTGGTTGTAACAATAGTCAATTGGTACTACTAAACTGCCTTATTATAGATCTTAAATATAAGTATCACATGACACACTTTATCAAGATAGAGATTCAAATTTTTCAGAGACAAAAATCTTATCTTGGCATAGTAAAATGTAAGAACTAATTAAAAAGAATGAATGGTAATTGTAATGTTTGTTAAAAGAAGCTACATCAAATTTAAGTTGGTTATGTTGTGGTATTCCAGCACTAAATACTTATTAATGAATTAAAATTTTATTATTTGAAAACCAATTTGTTAGCATCTAATAATAGTTAAAATCTTCAATTGATTACTAACTAGATTTACTAACCTTTTTTTTTTCAAGTTTTTATATTCTTAACTTTATGTTACTTATAAAAAAAAGTTTTTCTCCCCTTTTTTTCCCTTATCAGTTTTAAAATAGCTTTTGTTTCACATAAAAACTCGGAGGCTTTTTTAAAATTTGGAATGAGACTCTATAAAAAACAAAAAAAAACAAATTTATTTGTGAAAATGAAAGGGTACCACAAAATTAAATATATATATATATATATAATTTAATGTATATTCCTCAATGTTTGGATGAAGAATTATATCATGCTGTAATGAATAAGAAAAGTGCTCAATACGATTGTAGAGCTGTTATTAATTTGTTATTATTATTATTAATATAATTATAATTATCAAAGTCATTATTTTTCTAATAACAATACGTTTTTTCACATTTTTCCTAAACATAACAATATATAAAATTTAATTTCTATATTGTTTCAGAAATATAAAATCCTCCTGAAGATCCAAAAAATGGTGAAACTTGAGTGGAGGAAAAACAAATAATAAATAAATAAATATATATATATAGATAGATAGATATATATAGATATATATATTATTCTTCATACAAATGAAAAAAAAACAACTTTAATTTTTCTTTTCAATATTTTTAATTTAATTACCTTTGAATAGCATCAGTGGTCCAAGATAAAAAGATTTTTTCCGATTAAGAAGATGATCCTTATATGAACGTGCATGTCCAATGTAAACTGATGGTTCAACCTGGGTTAACCGGATGTCACTAGGGTGATCCAGGATCATCTCTTGTGACCACCAACCATCAAGAATAAGTGAGACCTGTAAGAGAAAAGAAAAGAGTTAGGAAAATATCTTGGACTTCATAAAATTGGAATCCATAAAATACATAAATACAAAGATAAAAACCATCACATTCACTTTCAGAAGTGGTAAAAGCTTGGGCTCTGGAATTGTATTTTACAAGTTCAAATCCAAGTCAAAAACCATGACATTCACTTTCAGAAGTGGTAAAAGCTTGGACTCTGGAATTGTATTTTATAAGTTCAAATCCAAGTCAAAAACCATGACATTCACTTTCAGAAGTGATAAAAGCTTGGACTCTGGAATCGTATTTTACAAGTTCAAATCCCAGTCAAAAACCATGGCAATCACTTTCAGAAGTGGTAAAAGCTTGGTCTCTGGAATCCTATTACACTAGTTCAAATCCCACTCAAAAAATGTGCCATTCACTTTCAGGAGTGGTAAAAAATTGGACTCTCAAATCATATAACACAAGTTCAAATCCCAGTCCAAAACCATGAGATTCACATCAATAAAAGCTTTAATAATAACAATTCTATTTTGTAGCAAAAGTGGACCGTTGGTAAAAGCTTGGATTCTGGAATCATATTACAAGAGTTCATATCCCTGTCAAAATCATTACATATGCCTTTAGTTTCCTCGGGCAGATGGGGCTCATTAACTTGGAAGAGTAACTCATTTAGGTAAAGGATGACACTATTTTCAAAAGCCTAGGAATATAATGAGCATGTAAAAATGGCCTTGTGCTTAACTTGGGTT
>JAUZSX010257901.1:0-15121 GCA_034780655.1 Idiosepius hallami
TATATTTATTCTCTACCTTGTTCCACCACAGGAACTGATAGGATTTAATAGGATTATCATTGGTTGGTACTTGACAACATTCTCATCATAGAATTCCCAGGTAATACTGTATTTGTTAAGCTATTCTTTAGACTGATGTATAAGCAGATTAAAGATAAGTAAGGCAAGTTAAATGGATCAGTGAATTAACCAAGGTTTATTATTATCCGTAATACTTCAATCTGTTTCTAATGCCTGCTAAGTGGTAAGACCTGAAGAAAATTAGATTGGCCAAGCAGTAATCTAAAAAGATTTTGACAGATTTGGCATTGAACTTGCAATTGGAGGAAAATTGTTTCAAATTGGATGTCCCAACCCCTACACTGCAAAAACCAACTCTTTTGAAGAGGCCAATATATAAATAGTTTCTTTATACACGTTTTACTAATTATTTCCTACTTCAGAATATGTTAGGAAGAAATATTTTTATCAGAGAACATGTTTAGTTATGGATCATACATAAATCCATTAATTTATTTAAAGATACACCTCTTTAAAACCTTATACCTTTACATTAATAACATTCTGATGCTTCAGAAGAACTATAACCAATTATTATTTAAAGATGGCTTTAGAACTCCTGTCTAGAATGATTAATGAGTGTTTGTAAAATGCTGCTTTATAATTATCAGGTCTTAAAGTTTATTTAGTTTTCACATTCAGTATTTTTTTCAGGATATATTTATTTATATTTATTTAGCAAATATTTAGATCTATTTCACACCTGGATACTACTAAGCACATCTGGTAATTTGTAATAGATACATTTGTGAAATCTATATCTACTATAGACCCATTATAATATAAACATTACTATTATTATTTCATAATTGAGGATTATATGACAGTCCAAAAATTGAAAAAAAAAAAAAAGAATTACTTTGTGCCTACAAAGTTTGCTGTGCATCTGATACACAATCCAGCAACTAATTTGAATGCGTACAACATTGAAACACAAAACAAAGAAAAAACTCTTTATTGCCATTTCTCTGGCTTTTTTGCTTATTTTTAGAAAACTTCTTTGTTGATGGAAGCATTGACACCAGCCAAACAGTGCAGTTATGTAATGTGATCTCCATCCAGAAAATAAAATAAAATAAAAGGTTTGTGTTAAAAAGGGAGAAGTGGAGAGACCATATTAAATTGAGAGTTATAAATGGTCCAAAATAAACCAATGATAATTGGAAATAGATGGTTTCTATTAATTTGGATTTTATATGAAATTCTTATCATATCAATAAAATTACAGCAGCAATTCTCTTTTTCTTTGATTTTTTTTTTTGAGATGAGGTTTCATAACCTGAGTATTGACTTTATTGTGGACTACCCAAGCCGGACAGAGGTTTATGTAGGTTGATGGATAACAACTATGGCATGCAATGATTACTGGTGTTACAAGACTCAGTATTCATATCTGAGGTCACAGGTTTATCACCTGAAGACAGACTGAGTTTAAATTGGCAGAAACATAGTGGAAAAAACTTCATAAAAAATACCATGATGAGGACAAAAAGCTGGCAATAAAGTTAATATTCATATTATAGCAACAGTAAAGAAAGATATTTTCAATTTCAATTTCTTCTTAGGATTCTAAAGTATCCAAGTTAGAAAGCAGTAGCTTAAGCCAGAAATGCTCAACATTTATCTAAAGGAAAAACACTCAGTGGTTAAATCAGGTCATTTATGCTTAACAGTATACCAACCTTTATAGCCATTTAATGCTAAGAACAAATTTTCAGTACAAGTATCAAAACATTTGTAAACAAGTTGGTAGGAGAACATTAGTTACACTATTTATTTAGGGAACGAGATAATAAATTAATTGATATTTTTTCCCATTAGCCCAAACATAAACAGACTTGATTGGCCAGTATCAGAATTTTTATATCATGATTTCAGAGTCCTAAATCCTACTACCCCACCCCTAACAGATATAACACGTAGGCATTAAGTAAAATCATTTATTTAATTGGTTATCATATCAAAGCTAAAATAATGCTTCATGTTTATAATGAAATTTTTTCAACCTTCATAGGATTTAGAGCTATGATTAATATTTTTCTACATATTCTTTTTTTTTTACATAGTTTATTAAAACAATAGTTACACCATATATGTTTGAGGGAGATGATGTTTTAAGAATATTAGCTTCAAAAGAGAACATAATGAAGTGATTGAGATTTGAACTTGCGTAATATAATTAAATACAAGTCCAAGCACTTACTAATTGCACTTTGCCCAATAATTCATTAATTGTTGATCTACATGAAATATCCAACACAAGTTAACAAACAATTTCATACCAAGCAAAATAAATAACATACATTATGCCTACATTTTTCTGTACAATTGCAATTAACTCAACATAAATTATTCCTATTTTTCAATGAAACTAGAATACTTTTGAGAGTGTTTAGCTAACATTATTATCAGTAAATGATGTATGTGTATTTTAAAAAAAGGCTGCTTTTTAAAAGGGTAATCTTTTTTTTTAAAAGTTTAAAATAATTAGATCGATATTATCCCTACAAAAAGTTGAAAAAAATTTCTCTGCATTTTCCTTGACATTAAGAATTATAATTACCAACATTTTTTAAGGCAAGAGTGCATTAGCAATACATTAGCTAACAAGATAAACAAATTTCCACTTCAACAGATCACTGGAGACCTTAAATAATCTAATAATAATAAAATAATAATTAATGTTTTTTTTAAATGGATTTGTAATAAAAGAAAAGGTCATTCAGAGTTTAATAAGTTCTGCTTGAACATAATTATTCTTTTAAGTGGATAATAGTTGTTATAATCAACAACCTTCCATTAAGCTGCAATCCACTCAGATTTTTTTTTTCTTTCCTGAAGCTTTCAGTTAGATGTTTTGATTATGTTTTATTTAGTTTGCCAAATAGAAATCTCACAGGAAACACAAATAAATAAATAAAAATAGAATAAAGGGAAAAAAAAGAATTAATCTATTTTTAATCATTCAATGTTTTTGATGAATGAATGTTTTTAATTCTTAGTTACAAAATCTTTTTCATTTCATGAAACTAACTATTTATAACCATTGCAAGATAAAAAAAAAAGAAACTATACAAATCTTATGAATAACATAACCCCATGTATCTTTATATATAAATGTATGAATAAAAACTTTGCCAGTTCAAAATGGTTGCTTTGTGGTTTACATTCATCTCAAGTTTAAATCCTGATAAAAAAACATCATTGCATTTACTTTCAGATGTCTTGGCATATGGGGCTCATTAGGTAGGGAGATTAACTTATCTAGGTGAAGAGCAACACCGATTTAAAAAAAGCCCAGGGATCAAATGAGTATGTAAAAATGACCATCTGCCTAACTTGGGTTGGTGCTCAGCCAAGTAAACATAAGCATGTTCAGATAAAAATGTGTTTGTGTGTGTGTGAATGAACATGATGCAATTTGCTTGTGGTATTGATGTAGAATCAAGTATAGACACATATAGATAATAAAATAGAATAATAAAATACAAAACATCCAAAATACATTAAATGTTCAAGATTTAAAATATAATTATAAAGCATGTATGATGCATTATATCAACAATATGTTACAATATATCAAATTAAAGACCTCCTCTTCTTCACAACCTATTATACACTCAGGACCAGACAAGATAAAAGTCACTAGCTTAAAATAAGTATTGTAACCACTGTCTGAAGCAAAAATTAATTACAATCACCTTTCCATGTTACTACAAAATATTAGAAAAAAAATTATCAGAACTCCTATCTAAATGTAGACAGAAAAACAAGTTCTTCTAAAAGTAAACAACTTTATATAGTATACTACAAGCTAAAAAAACAAACAAAAATAATTTAAAAAATACTCCTATATTGCCACACTAACTATACTTGGTCCCACTCCCTTGTATATAATCAAATTAAACCCATACATCCACTGCTTTAATTTGATGATCATATGAGTGAGAAAGAAATAGTCACCATAAATTTAAGACTCAGTGTCAATGCTAACTATATATATATATATATATATTCACACATGTTAAACCACAGAAACTACTATACATAAGATATATAAAAACCTACATACATAGCTATCTATGGGTAAAGTGTGAAGTATAATTTAATTTTAAGACCGATTTCTTTCATTTTAGTTTTTTTTTTTTTTGCCCAATCACATGAACTGGGTGTGTTTTTCAAATTCTGACTTTTTTTGCAGAAGGAGTTCTTCAATTACAACCTTTTTATATCCAAATATTGAGGTCATTTAACCATCTAGGTTTCCATATCTATTTTCTACTCAAGTTCAACCTATTTCAAAATCAAGAATCTACTTTATGTAGACAAAAAAAATCCACACTAAATGATTTTCTACACACATGATAACTTTTTAAAGTCTTATGTTAAATAGTTTTACACTTTTTAAAGTTAATTTCATCAGTGTTAAAAAATCAAGAAATTGTGTGATGCAGGGAAACTAGCTGAAAAGTTATGATGGCACAAAAATTAAGAGGGGCTTACAATTTATCAACACAAATAAACCTAAATTTCAGCATTCATAGGCACTAATCTTAAAAAAACAAAAAAACAAAAACATTTATGCAGGTGAGAAATGCAGCCAGTAGGAATAAATTTAGAAAAATATCAGTAAAAAAAATTCTCATAAAATAATATTGGTATAGATTGTCTTAGTTTTTACCATTACCATTATTATTCAAATTATTTAGTTTTAGATGAACCATTTTTATAATTATTTGAGGAACATTAGTTGTGCTATTTAACACACTGCGAGGTGATGATTGTGACTCTTACCTAAGTTAGACTGTTTTGGTAAAATGGTATGTCAAGTGATGGGTAATTTTATGCCAAAGATTTATCTTAGATTTATGAATCTTTATATATGTTTTTTTAAAGAAGTTGGTTTCTATGCAGATATATTTACTTGGTCAAGCACAAACCTAAGTTAGGCACAAGGCCAGTTTTTATGGGCTCATTATATCACTGAACTTTACCTAAAATATTAATCATTTTATAAAAAAGAATAACAGACCTACAAACCTGCAATTTGAACTTTTTTTTAATAGTAAAGTTTAATGGCCATTCAAATACTAATTAATTTAATGATTTTTGAATAAATATAATTTTGTTTAGTAGTCTTGTTGCAAATCATAGATTTAGGCCAAGGAATCAAATTTAGTTTTCCTGTTTTGGTTTCTCAATTTAAAAAAAATAAAAAAAATGTAGGAGGTGAGTAAACTGAAGCTAATTTACACACACTCTTCCTAAAGAATGAATGAATGAATGAGAAGTGGACAAATCATTTAGGCAGGGAGGAGTAAGTAAGAAATGGAGAGAAAATAGTGATCATTCTCTCTATTAAGATGCACTGAAGACAAGAACAGATCATATAGAGTGGTAGCTGTGATTTCTTCTTGCTGCATTGCACCTGCTTGTAGTAATTGTAGTAGGAACCAGAATAAAAGCTAACAATGCTTTCATTCATAAAATTCAAAAATGTAATTTATCAATGGAGAAATGATTTACCAAAATGTTCACTAAGATAATTTACAAAAGAATCTTAATTTTCTCAAAAACAAACAAACATTATCTTAGTGTATTTACCATTGCTAAATATAATTATTAATTTTATTATTATCAAAACTGTACACAAACTTAGCATAATATATATATATAATAACCACAGGATATCATCATCACAGGGTTCATAAAAATGCTCTTGTTTTCTTGTAAAAGATTACTATACACTAAGTATAATTTTTAATGCAAAACAAATCTTTAAAAAACAAAGGAAAGTTCATGGCTTACTTGCTGTTGTAGAATGTTTACTTTTTGGGTTGTAAAATGCCAAAAATAATCATCATCTAATGAATTAACTTTTTCCTTTTGTAATCAAGTTGTAAGAAAAATATTATATTTACTTGGTGAGCAGCACCAATCAAGTTTGGAACAAGGCCATTTATAAGGTGAATGCAATGGTTTTTATTTGCTTACTACAATTCCAGAGCCTGAGCTTTTACCAATGCTCCAACTTTGATACCCATAGTTGTAAGAAAAATATGACCTGACATCTAGAGTAATAGAAAACATCATATCTGATATGGATGAATTAAATGGAATCCACTTTATATGGTATCATTAGATTAATTCATTTGTACATAGAAATAGGAATACACTAATTCTGTTCCTCTTAACCGCTTGTCACTAGAATTGCTATCAAAATTGGGTTTGGTTTTCCAAGATGCATACACTACTGGCTTGGATACAAAAGGTGATTGGACAATATTCTGTGCTGTTACAAACACAGAAGCTTTTTCAGATAGAAATCTAATCATAAAAAGTGCTATCATTACGCAGAAATAAGATAAGTTGATTCTTTAAAAAAAAAAGTATTCAAGTTCAACATTGCTTCTTATATGATGACCTTAGGTATAGAAGAAACATTGAGATGATCTGAGATGAATAAGAAGCACAGAGATGAAAGACCATAGCCCACAAGCATGAGTCAAAGACCAAAGTTATTATAAGAATCAAAGCTAGGATAAAATGATCACAGAGAGAATAAAAAAAGAAAGAAATGAAGAGAAAGGACAAGATAAGATATTTTGATCTATATCTTAATATCAAAAACCCTTATTTCATATAAATCATTCATATGCATTTATATCAAAAAATGTGATTCCTAAAATGGTAAGAAATGGAGAGTTTTAGTCATTTGGATAAATAATTTATACAAGGATGTTATTGATGATAATAATAATACAACAAGTTTAAATAAATAACTGAGCTCTGATTAGTGCTCTTTAGATAACATGAGTTTATTGTTTCATATAAATTAACAAAAAGTAATTATGTACCAAGTCTGGCACAAAACAATGACTTGACACCAACCAAGATTTATGTTGTTCATAACAAGTTGCCCAACCATTGCTGCCAACAAACTATAAGCTTTATCTTCCAACGCTTTCATTTCCTAGATGCACAGTCTGCCAGAACCCACTGCATTTGCCCAAGTTTTTGGAATCATTTTTTTCCCCTTCAAATTGATGGATTTGCCCTCCCATGAGCCTGATTTATCTTTTATGGCACATCAATCTTTTTAGGGCATTTAATGCCGAGAACAATTATGTTTTTTATAACAATTTTTCTTATTCATACATAGCTCCTTTTAATCACTATGTGCATTAGTTAACCCATAGCTAGAAAGAAAGTGGGGATTCATACCTTTCCTAAGGGTATTAGTCCAATTATGAATGCAAATGGAATGACTAAGATTCAAACTCCCGCATTACCACTCCAAAATCTAACTGCCTACCCTACAAAGTTTTGGAAAGAATTCAAAATACTAATAATAAATTGTATTCTAAAAGACAAAGAGGCAAATCAAGTTTCTTGGTCATTTAATACCAAGAACAATCAGCTAGACTATTTATCTCATTGCTTTAAAGGATTCACACTTTCCCCAAGAGTATTAGCCTGATTGTGTGACTAATGTAACTACCAGGATTTGGACTTTTATACACAACTAGAAGTATTGCTTTACTTTCCTCAGGCACCATTGATTTGCCACAAAGGTAGTTAAAGAAGCCTATCATATAGGAAAGCAGCGCAATACATTTGAACGCTCACTTTTGTGTTCATGTTGATTTGTGTATTTTGAAATTCCAAATTTTGACCTCTTCGAAGCTATTATTCCAGCTTAAAACACTTATTAGAAAATGTTCCCAGTTTAACCCTTATATCAAATTTCAAGTGTTTAGATCTAAAATTAGCAGAGCAGTTTGGTAGAGACTGCAAAGAACTACTCTTTCAACTTTGATGCCTTACCAGCTAAATTGCTGTTTGGAAACTGATTCAAAAGCTTGTCCTGGGCCTGAAAACCTTTACCTAATGTCAAATTTCAGTAGACCAAAAAGGGAGTTTGATAGAGAATGATTGAACACACACACAATTTCACTTTTATAAACATATAGATTATTACAAAGTTCAAGAAGTTATACACTGGGGCTTTCTGAATGTCGAAAGATTGATTATGCAGCACTCAAAAGTAGATTAGAGTTATTATTATTATAACAAATTTGGGAAACCCCAGAAAATACTGCTGTGCTGTATGTTATTGTAAGATTAGAAATTAATGAACATATCAATGGAGATGAGATTATATAAGCTTTCAGTTATGGGGTTTGCAAAAGCAATTATTTCAAACTTATTTCTTTCTAACATTCATTCTCACAAGTTGGTTGGGTTTAGGAGGGGGAAAGCTACAAAAAAAAAAGATGTACACAATTTATCCTCAAATAAAATGGAGGATGTCCTTATTTCCAAGTTTGTAACATGAGTAGGGTTATGTTAATGGGAGTAATAAAAGGGAACATAATGTGAGGATAACTATTTGCTTCTCAGAAGATAGAAGTAGGGATTTTTTTCACAATGCTGTTCAAAAGGTTACTGTGCACCTATCAATCCAATAGAAAAAAAAAGATCCAAACATAAATTTAAAAAAAAAGTTTATAGTACAATATTACAACAGAAGAGGCAAGTGACTGTTTCTGAGTTTATGATATAGATTTCATTGTTTAAGGTAATTGAAATTTGAAAAGAGAGCTACAGTGCTGTTAATTTCTAAACAACCCAGGCAATGAAATGTGCACCACAGTGAATGCACTACAAAAGCCCTCACTCTTTATTCTTCTCTGATAGTACTTTTCTAACAAAGGCTACCATAAATGCTGATAAAAATCATAAGCTTTCAGAGAAAAGAATCTAAAAATAGGTTACTGACTTCAACAAAGAACTCTCAGATATAAATACTGATTAAAAACAAGTTTTATATAAAAATATTTTTCTTAAATCAAAATCTTTTGATTTTTCTAAGGTTGTTAAGCATTTGTATAAATTTAATTTTAACAATTTTTCCAATCCATTGAACTTGTAATATTTACAAATACTTCTTCAATATCTGAAAATATTTCAAAATGCAATTGATTGTGACCTTTGTGGACAAGATTGGTATGTGCCTGAAAAAAAAATCCTCAAAATCAGATATAAAAAATATAATGAACATATATACACACAATTTTATGCCGAAACAAGCCTGTTTATAGATTACAAAAGAATATTTTATGTACGATCCTAAGTTTAGATGACCACTTTCAAATTGTCAGGAAAATTGTCAGAAATCTCAAACAATCAAACACATACTAGTAGAATGTGAAGCCTATGCTATTGCAAGAAAATGCCACCTAAAAACCAACAATATGAAAGACTAATTTTTTGGACGGATTAGACTATACCTAAAAATATAACACAAAACCCTTAAAAAAAAAACTCAACTAAAACAAATAAACTTGTTCCTCGCAAAAAAACAAAGACAAACAATCACCTTAAAAAACCCAAACAAACAAAAGAACAAAAACAAAACAAACAAGCAAAAACTGTAAAACAAGTTAAATATTTGAGCAAATTAAACCATTTTTCAGCATTGAATGAGAGTTGATATGGTGGTTAAATCAATCAATCAATCAAATTGTACTTATTGATTCTGGCAGAATAAAATATAGGAGCAATACTTTTGGAATGATTCTCATATTTTACAAATCAATTCTTTTCCTTGTTTATTTGCCACAAAAGAGCGAGTAATCTAAAGGTTGAATGTTAGAAATCTAAATTTAAATAGAAATGAGTAAAAAAAAAGTTGAGAAGTTGAAAATAAATTCTATTGAACTTGAAATTTTTAATGTTTGGTAAATAGATTGTTCATTTTTTTGTTCTGACTGAACTAGAAGAGCAATTGATTTTTAAAATATATCATTTAAAATAAATATCTTGTCCATTGGAAATACAATAAAAATTTGGAATATTATCTTGCTAATAGAGCCTTGAAAATCCTCAAACATAACTAATACACCAGGAAACTTTACTTTTAATTTTGTAGAGAAAAAAAAACAACAAAAAATAGAAAACTATTTATCATTGCCTCTTCATATCAGACTATTTATCTATATCATTGTGTAACTATCACTATATGCCTGTGTGATTGTACTCTTATCTCTTTGTCTTTCCATAAAGTATATATATATATATATAATGGGATATGCAAGAGAGATAAAAATGACAAAAAGATATAGCAGATGCAGATTTGTATTTAGAAAGAAAAAAAAGTTTATACAAAAATAATTCTATCATTCCATTTGATAAATAAAAGATTAAAAGCTATTTCTTAGAGATGAAGTATTGTATTACGATAAGAAAGAAATGCCTGATTCTTCTGGTATGAACCTAGATTGCAAGGTTGATTTTATTTACACACACACATACACACACAAACACACACACGTAAGAGTATTCAGCAATGTCCAGGTGTTTTCTAATTTTCCTGATTTTGAATAACATGCATCATCTTTAGTATGGTTTTGTTTTATGGTACATCAACATTTTTTAAGCCTTTTAATTGCCAAAAACAATTTTTTTATAAAAGTTTTTTGTTGTACACACAGTTTTTTGAGTAACAATGTGCACTATTTGACTCATAGCTGGCCCAAAGGTCCAACTGTAAATGCAAATGGAACAAGTTGGATTCAAACTCTTGGATTATGATTCCGAAGTCTATCCACTAGGCCAAGTGGATCTCCCCGCATCATGTGTTCTATCTAAATCAACTAGCCAACATAAAAGTGAGTTAACATGCTTTCATGTATAGAAACCATGAATTCAATCCATACAAAAATTCAAAATTAAAGAGTTTCTTCTTCTAATGGAAAAAAACAATTTTAAACAATAAAATATTCATTTTTATGCATCTTTCATGAAGTAGCAGATATCTGAAGACATTAAAAATGCTACAGTGAACTTCCAAAATAAATTGGCTATCTCACAAAAACTTACCAAAATCGAATGTAAAATGTACAATAATTTAGAAAACCATACACACAGATAATGACAGATGAAGTTATACCAATAGATATAGAGATATATGAATATTATAAATTCTATTTACAGAATCCTCTTTTCAAAAATAAAAAGAATTTTTTAATGATTTTAAGGAGAAAAAGAAAATGACTTAAAATAAAACTGGGTAATGATTGGCATTTATATTTCTGACAAGTAATAACAACATGTTTAGTATGACAAGAAGCTGTCAATTTTAATTAGTAACCAAAAAATGTTATGCTTTTTGTTTGTTTTCATTAATAAAAAAGAAGGAACCAGATTTAAAAAATATTTAAACAAAAAATAAAATGTCTTGTCAATAGTAATAGAATTCAAAAGAAATTTATGATTACTAAAATACCATTTCAACAAGTAGTAATCAAAAGATAAAAATAATAAATATTCTTATAAGAAACATCAGTAAATAAAATTTAAAAACTAAAAAAAAAAAATAACTATACACTATTTTCAAGCAAATCATTAACAAGGATCGAAATGAAGGTTTTCATGTTTTCCAAAAGATTTAAAGAAGATAAATTAATTTCATTCAAAATTTTTTTCAACTAATATACCATTTCTCTTTTAAAACCAAATTAAGAACTATTCGTCATAAGATGAAAAGTTATTATTTCTAGTAAAATTTTGTGTGTATGTGTGTGTGTCCCCCTAAAAAATAAACTCGAAGAAAAAAATACACACAAAATTATCTTAAGACAAAGCTTCATAAGTTTTTATTCAATTTACTTAGACACTTTTCTTAATTATTTAGACCTTCATTTAAAGGTGAGCTCTGAATTTTTACAATAAAATCAGTTTGTAGGTGAAATTAAGTTTGCTAATATTATCAGCAACAAGATGTCACTCATAATAATGATACCAAACTACAGAACATGGCTGAGAGGCAAAGATAACTTTAAGCAAATGTTTTTAATAGGCTTTTAGGTATTTCTTATAGAAGTGGGCAATGAAGTATGTTCAATGGAATTCTATACTTCAAATGAAAATCCCTAAAGTCTGAAATGAATTTTTTAAAAAAATTACAAAAATGGAAACCATAGATCCTCAACATAAATTTATATTTTATAGAGTTTTTATTAGTTTTTTTATCTTTTTATGCAAGAAAATAGTTATGACTAGGGCTATGATATTAAGCTTTTATTAATGAATATTCTTGTCACAGCCTTAATAACTAGGGTTCTGGCTAAAATATTCTTTAAAAAAAGATTTTGTCTCAACCATGGCTTTAATAGTAAAACTATCAATGACTCGTAAATAAAGGAAAGAAAAACTGTTCTCAATCTTAAATGATCCTATGGGTTGATATACCATTAAACCAATCAACTAAGAGGTATACTTACTTCTGGTATGAATGGTGATATAGTTTGTTGAAGATTTATCACGTCTAAATATATCTTGACTTAATATCTTTTTAAAGTTAGTATTTTATCTCTGTCAAATTACTAAGAAAAAAAACTGAAGAAAAATTATATATAAATATATAATAATAATAATAAAGAAAAAGAAAATAGAAAAGAAAAAGGAAAAAAGTACAAAGGAAAAGAGGAAAAAGAAAGACAAGCAAATAAAGTTTTAAAAAGTTTTATTAAAATATTGGGATCTTTTTTCACAAATACTGGATAAATTTTAAAGATTTATAGAAATAATACTTGAAACTTGTTGGGTAACTTTCTTTGTGAGGCTTCATCAACTGTTGCAGTTAAATTGTGAACTGCTGTGAGTTGATTCTTCCCTTTAGAGCTATCTTGTATGGCTTTTCTTCAACAAGCATGGCAAATTTATGTATTCTTAAGATACTTAAAAGTGTTCTTGATATCCTATCAAAACAGCAATTATATAGCACTGGTACATCCATGTTAACATTCTAACACAAGTTCATCTTGAAGAAACTTCCAAGTTTTTCTTATTTATGAATAGTAGTAAGAGTAAGAATAATATTTTTCTTCAGGCTTCATACACTATTATTACAAATAATAATAAGGTTTATAATAAAATACTGTTACTTACAACTAATCTCACTAACCAGCTTTATTTGTATAAAATACAAGTAATATACTTTAGAATATTTAATAATCGTTCTTCAACCAGTTTTTTTATTTCTTAAAGTTTTTTTCAAACTCTTTCTAAAATAGTTTTGTTTTATAAGTTTGAGACCAATTCTTAATAGCCATAACAAATTATTATTATTAGTGACATCTTGTTGCTGATAGAATTAGGAAACTTAGCCTGAAAATCATTCTGAATTTTACCTGCAAACTGATTTTATTGTAAAAATTCAGAGCACACCATTGAATGAAGGTCTACATAATTAAGAAAAGAATAGTGTCTAAGTAAATTGAATAAAGACTTATAGAGCTTTGTCTTTAGATAATTCTATGTAAAATTATATATATTTGTAAATTTTACACTAGGGTAACACTGGGTACATAAAGGGCTAGTGCATTCTCAACCTGAACACTTTACTCTGACTAACAGGAACTCAGATTCAGATAATGTTGTGGTTTAGGGCAATCGGTTATTTTACTGAAAACTTTTATCTTCTCTTTCAAAATGAGTTAATTTTTCAACGAACTCTTGAAGAAGACATAAAAAAAGAAAATGTTGAGATGATCATATTTGACCTCATCATTAAAGGATTATTTATACATGATTTAATAATACTGGCTAAAAAAAATAACTCATTTGTTTAAAATAAATGTTAAGTGTGAAAACTCAATTATAGTAAGTAGAGTGCCACACCTTGTCCATTGAATTGATTCAAACTAGTAGAGGATAGTATGCAACCTCAATTTAATTATATATATATATATATATATATATAGATAGATAGATAGATAGATATATAGATATTATATTTACTTGGTAAGCACCAACCCAAGTTTGGCACAAGACCATTTTTATGTGCTCTTACCCAGGCTTTTTGCATTCAGTGTTACCCTTCACCTAGATGAACTGCTTTTCCTATTTAGCCCCATCTGCCCGGGATAGCTAAAGTTGAATGCAATGGTTTAGACTAGGATTTGAACATGCATACTACAATTCCAGATCCTGAACCTTTACCTCTAGATATATAGATATGTATGTTTTTTATACTTAAAAACAGATTGAACAAATTTAGTAGATTTCTGTTATGAAGTACTAAGTATTCAGATATTTTTCTCTCTCTCTCTTTATATATAGATATATATATATATATGTGTCTATGTGTATGTGTTTAATGTATTTATTGCCCTAGGCACAAGAATATCAAGTTTTTTAATACAGATCTAAATTTATGTTGCAATATACTATGCATAGAATTTGAATAATCTTCTTTAAAATATTGATCTGAAATTATTTGTGTGTGTAAGTGTGTGTGTGTGTGTGTGTAAATATTTATATAAATATATATTAACACACACACATATATATGTACATATACACACACAAATAATTTCAGATCAATATTTGATATTTTAATATGTGTGTGTGTGTGTGTATACTGTATATTTCAACAAGTTCTTTAGTCACTGACGACTGAATTGGTATATATTTTCTTTAATTTACCCCGATTACTTGATAGAAAACAAAAAAGAATAAAAACAACATAACAAAAAAGTTACAAATTAATATTTAATAAGACTTGAATCAGTATATAAGTGAGATAATTGTGTCAAGTAATATTTCTTTGTTGTATCAATTTGGTATAATTTCATGACAACCAGTCTTGCACACATAAATTACTGACAAATGTGTCCGACCACACTAATAATAGATGGACAAAAATACACAAAATCTATTACAAAGAAACCTCATTTCCATAGGTATACTAATTTCCCCTTTGCTCCTATCAATCCACACACCCCACCCTTTTACCTATAACTAAATTTGCACACAAATCATATTTTCCTTTCCTAGCAGAAAAAATTACCTTCAAAGCCCCCAAACCCACAAAAACTGTATCTATGATCTAAATATATATATATATTTTTTTGATTTTACCTTTTATTTTATATATATATATATATATATATATATATATATATGTATATTAAAAGTAATAATTAAAATAATAATATGATTCGAGAATCAAAGCATAGTTATAGATCTGAAGAACAGTAGAGTAAACCAAAAA
>JAUZSX010258012.1:0-15120 GCA_034780655.1 Idiosepius hallami
AGAGAGAGAGAGAGAGAGATAGATAGATAGATAGATAGATAGATAGATAGATAGATAGATAGATAGATAGATAGATATCAACATCTAACAACCAACAAGCTTAAGAATGGCTGCAGAAGCACTAAAAAGAAAGAAATCCTAAAATAAATGAAGTTTAAATTATGTATAGAAATATTTCCTTTTTTTAAATGACTTAGATTACTTATGCATTAAAAATATATCATACAAAGAATAATGATGTTCTGAGTGATACATTTATGACTTATATACAATTATTTAAGGATTGTTGAATAATACAGGGTGTGATAGTTTTCTAATACCTTAATCAATCCTATTTCTAACTAAAAACCATATAACAACTCAATTCAGGATAGTGCAGCAGTTCTGCATACATTTACACTGTCTGCAAATTGCATAGAATTACAGAGAAATTGCAGCTACTGCAATGTTGTATCCTTAAAACAAACCCTAACTATCAGGCTACCTTAGCATAGGTGTGCAGTGATAGCAGAGGGCTCCAACTGAAAGCAGTGTCTACTATAAAATTTATTGTTAGGGAAATTAGTTCATAGTAACAAGCACAGTTGACAAAACCAATATCTTAACTATTTTAAAAGTAAGATTTGAATATTAGTTTATTTTCAGTTTTGCTTTGTTTTTATCTATTATTTGCTAAGAAATTATTAAATAGGAAAAATAGAGATCAGACATTAGAAGGTTTGAATATTTTGATTATATAAAGAGATAATAATATTAAGTAGTTAGACTGAAAAGAAATTTAAAAAAACTTTAGGCAATAGCCTGATATTTAGAAAGATAAATATACCAGAAAGAGACATACACATACACACCTTTTTAAAATATACTTTTAGTCAAGGGAGAGGACAAAATGACATAAACACAGACATCAGAAAGCTATACATAACAGATAAGGATAGATAAAGGTGCAAATTGAAATTCTCAAGAGCAAAGAAAGAAAGAAATGAAATAAGTTGTAAAATTTTCCAAAAGAAAAAGAGAAATAAAGAAAAAAGCAAAAATAAAGAGAAATAAAGAAAAAAACTGAAAGCAAAACAATTCTGCAATTCTGTGTGTATGTGTGTGCAGCAAATAAATTCATTTTAATGAAGATTGAGGTACACACTTGCACCAGAGCCTGTCTGTGTGGCAGTGTTGCACAGTTGTGCAGATGGGAGCTGATAAAGGATGCAGCAGTTAGTGTGGATGTAGAAAAGAGAAAGAATCATCTAACAACCAGCAAGCTTAAGAATGGTTGCAGAATCACTAAAAAGAAAAAGATCCTAAGATAAATGAACAGAAAAGAAAAATCACAAGTTTAAGAGTAAAGAGAATTCATCAAGGAAGTGTTTGTCACAACAACAACAACAACAACAACAACAAAACAGCAGCAGCAGCAGCAGCAACTACAGACATCAATTTAGGTGAAAAAAAAGGAAGTTGAAAGAAGTGAAAAGAGGTAACCCAAACTTAAGTGTACAATTTTAAGTACACTTGTTTACAAACCATAAAGTATGTAGCGTGTGTTTATATGTTTGTAATTATGTTTGTATGTGTAAATGTATGTATATGTATATACACAGCCATAAATGTTTACATGATCAGTTTTATTATTTGCTATGGGTACATATTTTCAAATAAGTAAAAGTTTTAAATATTTTTGATTTTTAAGAAAAATTTTTCATATCACAAAGCTTTATAATAAGAAAAAAAATACTTTCAATTGAAATATTTTTGAATATTTTTTAAAATATGTCTGTTGAAAATAAATATAAAGGAATGTGCCACATTCTCAGTTACTTTTATTATTTTGCATATATGTTGTGCATAATGCTTTAAGTACATGAAAGTATAAGGACCATAATATTGTGTTCATATTGTGAAAAAAGAAAGTTTTACGATGGAGTCCATAAAAAATTACATGAAAATATCCAACTTAAACAGTTAAAATAAGTTGTGGCAAAAAGTCTAAGAGAGGGGAGAAATAGACAGAGATAAAGAAAACATGAAACTACTTTAAAGAATATTTTTATTAACATAAAAGTAAGCAAAATCAGAGAGAAAATGTTTTAATGATTGAGCAAATAAATTATGTCACAATGTCCTTTAATTGACTTGCAAAATCTTTTTAAGTATTGACTTGAATATTGATAAGAATTTATTTCTCACTATTTACCATAACTTATTTGTAGATTAATACTTCTATTTTTACTAAACAGACAAAATATAAAAGCCTTCCATTATTAAAATCAATAGACATTTTTTTTATTGATTCAGTTTAGTCAATAAGTTTATTAAAATTGATAATAGTATTCTTTGTTGCAAGCTAAAAACATGTGGCAATTGATTCAGCAACAAAAACAAAAAAAACAAAAACTGTCTATCTTTCATAAGCAAGTTTTATGCTGCACATATTTGTAGAAATTATTGATTTTTCTTTAAGAATATGTCAATTTAAGTTTTATTTGGATTTCATAAGTTTTCAATATTTTGATGCTAACAAGTGTGAGTTGATTCCCTTGAACCATAAACTATTCAAAGCAAATAGAAAGTTAATTTGTCATGCACACCTTTTTTTTACTCCAACATTTTGTAATCTTCTTATAATGAATTATTTTTTCATTTATTTGTGTTCTCTATTAGTTATCCACAATAGGTTACAGAAGTTTTGAATTTCTATTTTTATGAAACACTAAATGAAGAAAAGAAATATAATTCATTTAATAACTTTTTTTCTGTTTTTAACATTGCTTGCATTAATTTTAACTGTTTTATTAAAATTGAAACATTTACATTAAAGGGATTTAGCTTTCCTCTCTATTATCTGCTTATGTCAAACACATGTTGATGAATTATGATTCACAAAGATTTACAAAACTCATTTAATGAATGTTTAAGTGTTGCTTTCTTCTCATTCTTTACATTTTTATCAATTTCAACTCAATCAAAAATTCTAAACTTATGAAATGCTATTCATCTTACCATTGCATTACATCAAATGAGTAACAAACTTATGTTGAAAGTGCTGTTCATTAAACAATTAGTATATTAATTACATTACATCATTATCATATGGTAATGGGTATTATTTCATTTGCATTCAAAGGGATTCCCATAATATGTTTATCCTTCTACATGCTCTAATGATGCATTTTCTGCACATATAATTATCTGTAAACGATGCATGATAGTATGTGATTATTTGCCTTCTCTTACATTGAGATATGTTTCTGGGTGTATGTACAGGTAGACAGGCTGAACTCTTTTTATCAGTTCAGTTGCTGATGTAGCAGTTCCAAAACTGCAGGCCATAAATATTGATTAGGCACCATACCAGGCAAGCAAGTGTAATAATAAATGTCAGCATAGCATGATGTAGATTAAGTCAAATCAGCATTATATCACTTTAAATAAAGTGTCATTTGTAGTGTGTGTATGCCTATACTTATTATGTACTGTTTTGTTTTTTGTATACTTATACGTCTTCTTGAGCATTAATAACTTGAATATTATTTCAGAAATATTTTTCTATCATTGAAAATATTTTAAAGTTTAATGATAAATGTATGTTTTCTTTTGTAAAAATAATTGAATATTTATAATACCTAAATCAACGGAGTTCAAAGAAATCTATAAATATACACAAAATAGATCAATGATTTTTTATATTTTATATGAAAAATAAGCAAGCATTCTAATGAATTTTCAATACAGACACATACTATATAAATTATTTTTCTGAATGCATTGTAGAATATATGTTGTTAAAAGTTACCTAGCATTTTATCCTGGTAGTTAAACCCAGGTAGGGAATACATACTATTCAACACACACACACACACACACACACACACACACACACACACACACACACACACCCTAATAAAGAGAATAATGAAGACTCTAATAAAGAATTAAAATCATTTGAATTCCATGTAGAATTGAAATTTGAAAAACTTACTGAATTGACTCATTTCATATTTGTAAGTTCCTTTATTTATAAAAATTCAATAATAAGTTATTTAAAGTTGTTAAATAATTACTTATTCCCCTGGGAAATAATTCTGTCAACATCTTTTTTCTAATTCGATTAATCATTGCTTTTAAAGAATAGTTTGAAAAATATATTTTTTTCATTCTTAATTTTCTTTCTAATGACTTTTGGCTTCCAGTTTGAATTTTTATTAACAAAGTAATCACTTTTATTTTTATTAACAAAATAATCACTTTTATTCGGCTGATTAGATTTGGTTTTCTTTTCCAAGTTTTTATTCTTGTAATTATCTTCTGTACAATAATGTTTTAACTTCTTCAATGATAATTGTATTTGAAAAAAATGACTTGCCTTCTTAACTGCCTATTTTTGCATATCATGTCACTTCCTTCAAGTTAACATGTTTCTCTATTGTAAACTTCTACAAAGAAACTTAAACTTGCTTCACGTTGAGTAAGTTAAAATTACATGCAGACTATGGTCCTCATCTTTATATTTGTAAAATTCAAGATGTTTCTGCCGGTTTATCCTTGGCCTTCTTCAGGTTTTCTTTTCATGGTCAGAATCAAAATTTGCATGTTTTTGTGCTGTCAAAATAATGTTTTTAATTTTAAATAATAGGTATTATATAGAAATCTATAACAAAGCAAGTTAGGCCAGAGTTTTCAAAAACGTTATTCTCCAATTAAAAATTCTAGCTACTTTAGATCCCACATTTTAAAATATTGGCATGCTGGAATTGTACGTTTTTAGAATTTAGTAGGTTCCTCACATTGACTGTTTGTTTTATAAAACATACTTTCTGTTTAAATTTATTTTTAATATTGTAAATAAAAAAGATGTTATTTTGATAGCAAAATAACATCTAAGAGCTGTTTTGTTTCTGACCATGAACAGAAAAGCTGTAGAAGACTAAAGTATAAACTGGTAGAAACAGTGACATTTACAAATACAAAGATGAGGATCATAGTCTGCATAACAAATAAAGAAAATGTTTTAGAAATTTTAATCTTTATAACTTTCACTTACTATGCTTCAAGCAAATTAAATTTAAGTTTCAATATACAAGTTTATTTTCAAAATTGGGATTTTTCTGTTTTTGTTTTTTACATATGGTTGTTTATAATAATTTTGTCTAATGTATGCAAGGATTTTCATGAAATTGTGGACAAATCTGACATTATTTAGGATCTAAATGAGTGAATTTCAAGAATGAAAGATGCATCTAAAATTTCTAAGGCCAATATTAATGGCAAGGTTTGAATCTTTTGTCAAAAAGTGAAAGTCAATTGAAATATGAATACATAGATTATAATTCTAAGGTCATTTTGCCATTAGTGGTTATTTGTAAAAAAAAGTTTTTTTTTAATTCTTTCATAAGATCTTTCCTTTCAAACAGAATTAAAGAATGTTTTTTCTCTTGTAGAAATGCTTCCACCTAAGTCAATAACAATTTTCAATTAAGTATTTTTAATTTTGATTGCAAGAATGCATAAAAATATGCTTGTTCAAAATTACTATTATAATACTGTCATATCTAGATTAAGTCATTTTAGAATAAACGCACATAAAAATGATAATGGAAGTAGTTCCAATATATTCTGTTATAACCAACTACTTAACAATTATGTGTAGTAATTTTAGAAAAGCAATGTATCTGCTCTAAAAAACAGAGTAAGTATTTGTTTCTCAACAATTTGTAATATCTAACTTCATTATTAAAAAAATTATATAAATTTGTTGGTTAATAACAAAAATAATGTTGATGGCCAATTAACATACCTTTTAGCAAATTTCATTTCCATAAAAAAAATAAATAGTTAATTATTTTGAGATTAAAGCAACTTGTTTTGGATAAGTATTTATCACTTAAGAGATGATGTCAAATTTTAGTTACTATTAGTCGACTTTTGTCAAAGAAGTTTTGAAGTGGTTGTTGGTTGGTTTATTCAAGCCTTTCTCATAATTTTGATATGAATAAAATTTTCATTCCTTTCCACCGACACATTTATAAAATATCTCTAATTATTTACATTAAAGGAATAAAAAGCTTCATACCTTTTTCAATAGTATCAAGCTAAATTTGAACTCACATAATATGACTGCTGTGCACTCAACTATAGCAATACAGCAATTTTCCTATGAAGTATTTGTAAAGGTCTCTGGAAAAAACAAGATTAAGCTTACAGATATATCATTAGAGTATACAGTGTCATCTGTATCATTAGTCTATCTTTCTCCTTAACAATTAGATGTTTTGATTTGAATATCAATCATTTTAGTCTTTTGATAAAGACAAAGATAATTTCTGATTTTTTTTCGTTTAACCATAGTTTAAATAAGCTATGATATGAAGGAGAAAGGGGATTATTAATGTTCACAAGATTATTAAGAACTAGAGTCCTCTTTCATAATAGATATGAATGACATTTTTTATGTAGCATTTGCATCATATTCTACATGTCATGATGCAAACAACTTGATGTGAAAATTTTGGCAATAATTTTATTTGAATTTTTCTACAACAGCTATGAATTCTATTTTTAGAAATATAGCTTATAGATTATTATACACCTCTTTCCATTGTTTTACAGCAGGTACATTGTTCAAAGACAGAATATTGTGCTATTTTTTAACAAAAATGGCAACCAAATTCAGCTAAGTTAAATCTGAAGATTTAGTAAAGCTGAATACGTAAAGATAAAATAAGTTCAAAGAAAAATATATTTATCTCATAGACTATTCAAAATTTGCTTTTCACATTTTTTTTAAATAATTCTTTTCTATTAACTTGCAAATGCTAGTATAGTTTTTCCTTCATTTTAGAGCTGAATGATTTGTAAACCAGTTTAAAGTTACTTTTAACTTAGAATTCATGGAATTTTGGACATTGGTTTTTGTTTTTATTGAAAATTTTGGGTTTTTTTTAAATAAGAAAAAATATTAGAGAATATTAATGAATATTTAAAGAACAGTTTTATCATATTCTATTATAAATGAAGAGTATAAAAATGAATTTAGTACCTAAGTTAAAATTTCAGGTGGGAACCTCACGTAAACTCAGTCCAAGAAGTTTTCAAATTGGATTGTTTTCTTTCAACAGCAAAGAACACAGAAGGTTCAGTATGGTTTAGGCAGCAATATTGTGGAGTTCCCTAGGTTCAATTGTTGCCTTGAATAGCAGGATTAACAGATCAAGATTACCTGAACCTTTTGGCCTACCAGGTGCATTTAATGTACCAAACTTTGTTCCTTGAATGTGCTGGCATCTTTCAAGGCAATAATCATCCCATCCACACTTCCATGTCATTAAAATTTAGTATAAAGAGCATTTAACTGAGCTGGAACCAAAGGAATGACCCCTTTTCATTCTCTAGATTCAAATATCATTGAGCATTTGTAGTGTATACATACTTGAATGACAAGACAGGAATTGCTAGCCTTCATTTTCCTTTCTGGGTTAAAGGAGGTTTTCATGGAAGAAGTCAAGAAGATTTATGTTTCTCAGATTAAATTGTCTTGAAAGTGAAAGTCGGTTCAAGTCCAGATTAAATAAAGTTTCTACAAATTTAACAAATGTTGTAATTATTTTTCCAGCTCCAAAATATTTATATACAGTCAACTCACGTTGGAAACACCAGTTTCTATCAGATTACTAAAGTTAAGCAACATTGAGCCTGGTCAGTACTTAAATGGGGGACTATTTAGGAATAAACAGGTACCATACCTTGTGCCATAACGGGGAAATACACAGGTTAGTGTCTGGGGCCACATTTAAACCAATGGGTAGATGCATCCTTAGTCATTGGTAAGATAAGCATCTAGGAGAAGGACAACCTGAGGTCTGTTGATCCTGTAGTCTGTAGCATACTTTGCACAGACTGTGTTATAAGAAGTATGAATGGTGCTATACAAGCCTTTGCCACAATAAATAAAATAGTCTGATGGCCACACATAGTCTTATGAAAATCATACAATAAAATCGATGAGAAAGTCCACGTGTGTAAATAGTTTGTGTATAAGAATTTGAATCCAAATTTATAAAGTGAATGCTTAATGGAGTCCTACTAAAGCAGAAATACAATATTGTTTTCTTTATCAAATATGTCTGCCATAGTATTTTCTATTTTAACATCAACTTAATAGATTAATTGTCTTTGAATTTCACTTCTCACAAAGCCACTTATTAATTCTTGTTTTTTGTTAAGACTTAGCAAAAGCTAAATATACAGCTTTACAAATAGAAAGGGACACATTATATTTCTATCTATATGTCAATGTAATTATTGGATAAAACTTCACTAATATCCAGACAGATTTTATTGATATTAAGTATTGTACTTATCAGAATCTAAGAATTTATCAAATTTTGTTGGTATATTATATTTACTTGGTGATATCCAACCCAAGTTTGGCACAAGGCCATTTTTATGTGCTCTTACCTGGGCTTTTTACATTCGGTTTTACCCTTCACCTAGACGAGCTGCTCTCATAAGTTAACAAGGCCAATCTTCCCGAAGCTGCTGAAGTGAAAGTAAATGGCTTTGACTGGGATTTGAACTCACATAATACGATTCCAGAGCCCAAGCTTTTACCAATGTTCCACCGTTGCTGCCCAAATTTTGTTGGTATATGAACGTTTTGAATACAAGAAATCAATGTCTCATTCCTTTTAAATGATGAAGATTTTGTTTAGTCGTGCTTTAATCTAAAATTTAAGAATAAATAAGACAGAAAATAACTGCAATAAGACAGGAAATATCTTTCTAGCATTTGTATACAAGGTTGACTATTATTGTTCTGGATAATCATTCTTTGATTATGAATGATGCCTTAAACTATAATTGTTGTATTTACGAGAATCTATGTAAATTCTAAAGTTTTGATTAGTCATTCTACGTTCATTTATTGTTTATATTAATAAAATGAACTAATCATGTTATTTGTATTTAACATTATTTGAATTATTGTAGTGTAGAAACATCTGAAAACCTACTAAGATGAGGAAAAAAGTCCGAATAATAAAGTTAATTCCTAAATATTATTTGACTTTAATATTTAGATATTTTAATGAAAAATGGATGAATATTTTTTTTAATACAATGGTATTCAAAATAAATAAGTATTTCCTGTGTGAATTGGTTGTATTATTATTTTGAATTCTACCATACGTCACATGCAATACTTGCATGTTTTTCATAACCAATGTTTTCCACTGGAGTCAGTGTGACAAAAAATTTCCTCATCGTTCTCCAGCTGAATCTGTTCCATCCCAGCTAAAAGACTGTATGGTGCTAGTTCGCCTCGGCTTTTCACCTTACTAATCCAGCTTTCACTCTCTGGATCAGCACAATTTAGATTCTGCCAACACCTGGTGGTACTTTCCGAAGGCAGAACAACAATAAGTTTCTTCCGGGCCTTCAGCATTCCTTGTAATCACTCCTCGACATTTTATTATTATTATTATTATTACTATTATTATTATTACTATTATTATTAGTTCTAACTTGAAATGACCAGAAACTACATCAACGACAATAAGAATAAAAAATAATACTAATTATTAGCTAGATTTTAAAGATTTTGACTTGAATATTTGTTTTTCAACTTCCTTTTAACTAATTATTTTTCTTAGATTCTTTTATAATTTTTGCATTTTTCTTATTTGCATTTTTCTTATTTGCATTTTTCTTAATTTGAATTGTACCAACAATTTATTGAATCTCATTTGTGTTAATTAAAGCTATTCAGCGTTATGAAATTATATTTCTTTATGGCAACATATAAAATCTATTTATAAAAAAGGGCTTATAATTTGAAATCACTTTTAGGTTTTACTAATAGAAAAAGTAGTTTTGTAAAGAGCATAGGATTTATGTAAGCAATTATTTGATCAATCTGGAAGTCTCTCAAATATGTTTAATTTGCTGCTCAATCAGTGGTATCTAGTTCTTTTATAACAAGTAAATAACCATGATGAGCTATGGAAATGATTATCATACTTTGTGTCAGGACATTTCATTTATACTCAAGCCATTTTCTCTGTATTCTTTCCCCTTACTCTTATTTCATACATCATCATTCAATCTTATCCTTCCAATCAGACTGTCAGAAATTTATGTATAGCATATATGTACATGGCTAATTAGTGATAAAATCTGTTACTATTATTCATTATTGAAATGTCAAGCTGATGATGTTTTTAAGCATTGCATTAAACTCTGTTAACTCAATGCTTTATGTACTTGATTATGCCAACATACATCACTAATCGATCATTCTCTATTAAACAGTAATGGCTACTAAACCAACATTTACATTGGTCTCACATTCCCTTAGTGAATGATTAACACATGCAAAATTGTCTTGATTTTCTCTAGTTTTAATCTACTTTAATAGAAAAACATAACTTTTTATATCAAGATGTTTAAGCCTTTTTGATTGCACTGGGGAACATAGAGCCACAATGACAACATCTGCGGTCGTTGTGGTTTCTGTAACTTTCTCTATTTTACAGAATTATGTTGTTAGCCCTATTCTAATCTCCAACCTCGAGGAACAGTACAGTAGTACCTGATATTCCTAAGTGGTCACCCATCTTAGTTCTGAACAGGCTCTACGTTGCTTAACTTTGATGATCTAGTGGGAACCAGTGTCTCTAACGTGGCTTAACTGTACATCATCAAGATATGTAGCCTAATTTTGTCAATTTTTTATAAATAATGTTGCTAGGTTGTCATGAACATATCAAAGCAAGAGCTATACCAGTAAGCCAGGCACAAAATAGATGGTTTCGGGAATTGTTTGAAGATCTCTATAAACTTGAGTTTAATAGTTTTTAAAAGACTAATTTTTAAACATTTTCCAATCATTTTGAGTTTATGCTCATCTACATAAAACTCCTTCTTCAGGTATAATTTTACACTAAATGGATTTGTTTTCCATTCTTTTAGGGAATGTTTTCTTTAAATCAATAGAAACTTGGAAATGACAAATACAAAAACTTATTTGTACAAATATTATTCGGACTGTTGTCTTGATCCTTATCATTGCTATATTCTCAACGTTTCGGCCTATTAACCCTTTGGCCTTCTTCAGGTGATATAGCAATGATAAGGATGAGGACAAAATTCCAAATAATAGTTGTACAAATATTCAAACCTCATCCCAAGGATTCCGAAAAAGCGAAAACTTATTGTTGTAGAAACAGCCATTTTGCAATCATTTTGTTCATTATTAAGCAATATTTCATATTTATATCATATAATATTTTCATATTAAGAGAAATCTGTAATAAAAACAAATCTATTTCTTTAATAAGGTTTTATGTGTGTAGATATTTTATTATTTTGGTTCATTTAATTGAAAACTAGAAAATAATTTTAATATCTTTCAAATTATAGACATCTTTTTTACGTGTAGTTAGTATTTTGTGGCTATTCATTTTAAAATAACCTGATATTTGATAGATACTTTAAGTTGTTCTATTTAGTAAAATACCAAATTTTTTAATGCTATTTCAACCTCTTATAAAAAGAATTGCATGCTGCCTGCACATTAAGGTCAACATTTTATTACTTGCTTGCCTGCCTTTCCTTCTGATTTTTTAGCAAACTCTATAACTATACATATTATTACTAGACTTGTGTTTTATTGGCAATCATACTTACTTAGAGTTCATGTTTATAGTCATTTTATTACAATTATGTAAATAGTTTTTTATAATTAATTGTTATCAAGCCTAATTTCAAGTATTTTGAAAGACAAAGCAAATTAAATCAGTATGTAAAATTGAATTATAATAATAATAATAATAGATTTCATTCAATAGTTATGTATTTGTGGAGAAGTTAACAATGCTAATTTAGAAACACACTTTGAACAAATATGAATCCTATTTACCAATAAATTAGCAGTTTATGTTATGTTGATTGTAAATGTTAATTCATTTAGTTAAGCATAGACTGTATAATATTTTTTCCAATTTATTATCTCTTTCCTGTTGCATATATACATATATGTTATAGTTTATTTATTGTAGTGCTTTTAATCTTATGTTTATTAATGTCTTGCTATTAGCTTACAAATGAACTTTAAAATAATGTTTAGAATTTTTATAATTTATAAATAAATATATAGATGATATCAAATTTTGTTGTCCAAGTTAATAAATTTTTTAATACTGATAGTAATATATCTAGAAGATGCATGGATTAGCTGAGTTAAATAAATTCAAAGTTTTCTACAATGATTATAGCATTTAATTAAATAATCCTTGTTAAAACAATATATTAAATGTTAGCAAACATAGACTACATGTGACAGATTTGAATATTTGTCCATACTGTCAAAAAGCCTGCAAAAAATGAATGAAAAGATTGAGAACAGTATCAAATAAATTAAAATATGTGAACATTTAAAACTTTTTTTTACTGTAATGTGTAAGTAAAACACTTTGAGAGAAGAAAGACTATAATTTGTAAGTAAAACACTTTGAGAGAGCAAAGAACATGCTTCAAAATGATTCAAACATGGCTATAGATACAAATGAATAAATTTAGAAATCATATATAAAAGTATCATATTTGAGAAAACGATATTGTTTTTGCATTAACCTAATACATAGTACATTAATTTGAATATTCTCATAAGTCATATCTATTGTAGTTTATTATCAATCTGATCATACTGATTATTTTCAATATCAATTTTCTCTTTTATTAATACATGTTCTTGAAATTGAGATACAATAAAGCCAATAATATATTTTGAGGGTTTATTCTATTTAAAAACATTAATTAATATCTTTTCATGGGAATTTATTATCAAGTGAAACACAATATATAAAAGGGTTTTTTTTAAAGTGGATTGATTATTTATATGAATTCAAAGTAACATTCATTTGTCTAACCTTTTTCAATTATTTCCCATAATATGCATAAATATTTAGTATAGATATATTTTTGGTAATTCTGAAATTTTCTATTATTTTATGAGTAAATTCTTGATGGTTTGACTTCATTTTAGATCCAAGAAAGAAGAATCCCCCTTTTTAACAGCTTGTTCTTTAAAAACAGTTACAAAAATAAATTCATGATTTTCATTCTAACTGAACAGTTTTTAACGTTCTGGAAATCTCCTTACACTTGATTGTTAAGGCTTAAAAAGCGCATTGTATTTAAGGGAAAATAAAAAAATTATCTCCAATGTTTCAAATGGTAAAATGTATGGTTACTTTCTATGTGAAGAAACATCATTTAACTTCCTTTTAAAATGACTTTTCTTGTTTTCTAGACTAAAAAAAAGAAAGTTTTGCTGATTTTTTCAAAGTCAAAAGGTAAGATCACATTTTTTTTTTGCTTATGAAATAAATTTTGAAATAAGTGAAAAATGTTTGAAATAATGAATAAAAACCTAATCAATTTTTGAATACGCCCTCCACCCCCTGTCAAAGGAAGAATGTGGACCTAGAAATTCCCTCTTATTGTCTGTTTGTCTATCTGCACTTTACTTAAAAAATACGCCTTGAAATTTTTTAGATTTTACACAAACATCAAACATAAAATGAGTAAAATAGTAACATGACAGATTTTCAGGGTGGGGGGGATCCAGTTGTCCCTTTAGAAGGAGAAAGTTTTTTTTTATTTTCATTCATCCTATGTACACTTGATTTCTGCTTGCATCTTCTGTTTCAGTAAGACCTAAAACCTGAATAAAAGAAATAAAAATGTTAAAAAATTTTCTAATAAAGTCAAGTAATTTATTATATTTTTGATATTAGAGCAAAAAAAATTTTGAAAAATTCAAATAATATAGATTCTAACAAAAGATTATTGTAAATAAACAATGATTACCTTGCAAAGGCATATTATACTAAATTAATTCCCAATGCTTTTCTCTAAGGTAGTTAACGAAGCTTATCATATAGGAAGACTGATGAAAATTTTAGTAGTATGAATCATTTTTTATATATGATAGCTTTTTTCTGAAGAGCTCTACGTATAAACTGTCTGTTTGTTTTTTTGTTTTTTTTTCTGGTTGTTTTTTTTTTTACATTTAATTTTTTTATAATTGTTTTTATTATTGAATCAACAATTGCTAAAGGATTTTTTTTTTCATTCAAAAACGCTTCATGTTGGGAAATGAATTATTTTTTCTTAAATTTCAAAACATTTCTCTGTTATTTATTTTTAATTCAAAAACGCTTCTTCGTATCTTCAATGTGATTTTAAAAAAGATTTTTTAATGCAAGAATCTACACTCCTATGTTGTTAAAAGGATTTTTACACTCAAGTCGCATTGGAGACACCGGTTTGTATCCTGTCAGATCACCGAAGTTAAGCAACGCCAAGCCTGGTCAGCAGTTAATTGAGTGACCATTTAAAAATATGAGTGTTTACAGTTCAATTTGCTTGATCTAGCCACACGTTTGGAAACCGGAAATTTGAAACCAGATGTAGAACCCAATCAAACACAATGATTTGACTTTTATATGTATATAGATAGATAAAGATTTAGTAAAATAATTCCCAAGTCATCCCCAAAAACAAAAAAAAAATTATGTATTAATTGAAGAGACACTCCTTGCTGATAATTGTTGAATTCAAATAATATTGTATATAGAAATATTGTCATTTCTAAAAAAAAAATGTTGGCCCACCCAAACTGAAATTGCTTGTTATTATATAAATGAACCGTATAAACCTCAGTGTTGTTTTGGTAGATTAAATTTTTTGTTTTTGTTTTTTGGCACATATTATTTTTTTGATTAAAAAAACAATATTACTACAAATAATTATCCTTTTATTTGAAAATAATTATATCAAAGGAAAATCCATTATTATGTAATTATTTTTAATTTTAGATTCTCTATTACAGATAGTATTTCTAAAAACAGTATTGCAACTATGAATAAAGGAAATGTTTAGAAAATGTATATTTGACATGAAAACTATTTTCAATTGAATAAAATAGTTACTGTACTGATTCTTTAAACTGCACATGGTTATCTAAGATGTCTCAAGTTATCTAATATATATATATATATATATATATATATTATTCTAAGTAATAAAGTTGCTTAAAATTATAGTTAGAGTGCTCAATAT
>JAUZSX010258231.1:0-15117 GCA_034780655.1 Idiosepius hallami
ACTTGGTGAGCACCAACCCAAATTTTATATATATATATATATATATATATATTATGTACTTGGTGACCAAATTTGGGTTGGTGCTCTGACCAAATTTGGGTTGGTGTTCACCAAGTAAATTATATATATATATATATATATATTAGAAAAAAAAAAACATGTTTTTGAAACACCCTGCATTTACAAGAATGCTAAATTAAATGAAACTGTTTTGGCATTAAAAGACTCACATTCCATTGAAACCAATCAACCAATTCTTTTGAATCTATATCCGTAAATCAGATTTTATATTAGGTTGGAAGCAATTGATTTTGGTCTAAAATGATATTAGTGATTAAACTCTATTGAAATGATTTGATATATTAATAAAAGAAAAGTTACTTGCCCTACCCACTTTTACTGAAGAAAGATTGAAATTAGGTTTGATGAAATTAAAATGAAACCAAAATATTTCCTAGTATTGAATGATGAAACATATAAAATGGTAGCAGTTATCTTTATTTAATTCATTTAAGATCAAATCATGCATAAGATTGATAGTTTTGTTGTGATATGAAAAATATCCAGTTTAATAGATTTGTAATATTTGTATGTTTGAAAAATAATAATGAGAAAACAGATATTAATCTTTAAAAGAAATATGCTTATTTTTCTTCTCTTTACAGGTGTGAGTACCTTGAGTTCATGACCGTGCCCACTAACAGCAGACACTTGTTCTTGGTTTGGATTCAAAATAGGTACTAAATTCTTTTTGTCTAAGGATAGGTCAGGGAGAGAAAGAGAGAGAGAGAGAGAGAGAAAGAGAGAGAGTGAATAGGAGGGAGAGTAGTAGTGTGTGTGTGAGAGAGAGAGAGAAAGAGAGAGAAATGGATTAAGACATAGCAGTTCTTTGGTTGAAGTATGGGACATCCACTTTAGAGGGAAGAAGATAGTCAAGCAGTGTCTTGGCTCAGTAGTATTATGTTTGACCTGATTCTCTGGAACTTAAATAGAGTATCATTTGGGTTCACTCCTAAAGATTCCTAAAATAATTGTTTTTATTCATGAAACTTTAACCCTTTTGACCCTAATATATATATATCGGCCTGAGAAAGGCCATTTTTACGTGCTCTTACTCGGGCTTTATATATTCGGTGTGACCCTTTTCCTAGATAAACTGCTCTCCCGAGCTAACGCGCCCCATCTGCCCGAGGCTGATAAAGCGTTTTACAGTATATCAACCTTTTTAAGTCGTTTTATGCCGAGAACAATCATTTTTGATAAGCATTCTTTTTGTGCATACATAGTTTTTAAAATAACACAAGGTTCACTATTTAACCCATTGATGGAGGGGTTGCGGTGTTTCTACCTTTCCCAAGGGTATTAGTCTAATTTTGAATGCAAATGGAATGGCTAGGATTAAACTCGCATAATACTATACCAAAGTCGACTGCCTACCCACTAGACCAAATGGACATCCCCTATTCCATTTTTCTTTAGTCTTATTAATCAGAATGAAAGCTATCCAGTTTATTTATGGATCTTAGAAGTTCAATGTAAGTCTTTCCCTTTGAGATATCTTCACTAAAAGTTTAATTTCAACTTCTTCTTAATTGTTAATTTTTATTAATAATTTGGTTGATTGGATGGCCATTTTTGATTGTGAAAAACATGATCCTTAATGAAAAAATGATGAGCAAAAACTCTTGATAAATAAAAAAAAAAAGAAAAGAGAGGGTCAAACAGTTACTGTCTTGTATAGATAGTATTATTTTTGGCCTGGTTCTTTTAAATGAATATAAAAAGGAGATAGTTTTAATATACATAGAACAGTTCTTTTAACTCAGAGTAAAACTTGTCACCCAGAGCAGTGGGGTGACAAAGGTCAGCTCACACACTCATAACTTGATGGCTCATCACTAAAACTTGAACTTTCATAACTTGTAACAACTACCCTTTAAACCCAAACAAAAAACTGAGTGAAAGAAAGTGTATTTATATACACACAACAGCAGATTGAGAATTAAAAGATATTTTCATTTTTATCAAACTTTGTGTTTTGAGTGTGATTTTCTTTAAGAAAGAGTTTATTTTAATTAAATAAAACAATATGGATTTTGGTCCTACGCAACAATTCATGCTATAAAGATATTTTAAAAGTCTGTTTTAAATTTACATAAGTGTCTTATTTTATTGTCAAAAGTCCATTGGCCAAGTGGTTAGGCAGTTGGACTTTGGAATTGTAGTATGTGAGTTTGAATCCCAGTCAATCTATTTGTGTGCATTATTTGACTAATACCCTTGGAACAGGAATGAATCCCTGCATGCCTTCCAGCTATGAATTAAGTAGCAAATATTGTGTTATAAAGAAAAATCCACATGTGTATACCATTATTGTTCTTGATATTAAATGAGCTAAAAAGTTTGATACACTGTAACAAACAAACAAACTTTATTGCCTGCCTTATAAAAAACCTTTGTCTTTCTCCATATTGGATATATTTCTATACTATGCATAGTCTCCAACAAATAGATAGACAGACCAAAGAGTATCATTATTACTAGCTTTATTGTTCCATTATTTTTCTAAAAAGACTTATCTTTCATTCTGCTGATTTTATAGTCCAATGCTTCCACATGGTTGATTGGCATTCCATTCAGAATGGGAGGCCAAATTAAACACAGTGTGATACCTATGAACAAGTACAATACTGTTTGCTTGACCCAACAGGCTATATGTCATTAACATAATTTTTTATTCAGCTCTATTTGTTCTTAAATTCCTCAAGGCAAACTGAAATTCTTCTTTTTAGAAGAAAAGTCATGGGTTTCATTTATATATATATATATATATATATATATATATAAAGTTTTATTAGGGCCATAATGATTTAATAATCCTATGATGCTTTAGAAGAACTACAATTTTAAATTATATAAACATATATATAGGCCATTTTACGTGCTTTTTACATTCGGTGTTACCTTCACCTAGATGAGCTGCTCTCCCAAGTTAACAGGCCCCATCTGCCCGGGGCATCTAAAGTGAATACAATAGTTTTGACTGGGATTTGAACTCGCATACTATGATTCCAGAGCCCGAGCTTTTTACCAATGTTCCACTATTGCTGCCCAAATTCAATGAGTATATATTTGGAAATTGAATAACAATAATGATAATTGTAAAATTAATAATATAAACACTAATAATAATTTTCCCTGGTAATAATGCTATTGTTGTTGTTATGACAACCAGTCATATAGGAAATAAATATGGCTTTGTATCAAATTGAAGTTCTCTACTCAACTAAAAAAATAATGAATAATAGACTTTAATATTGACCCATGGCTCATTTGAATACTTGCCCAAATATATGAAGCAATATGCAGACTTGAGTACATTTTTATGTTGGTATCAAAAGAAAATTGATATATTGGTACCTGATCCAGCTGTTTTTAGTTAAAATCTACCCTAATTATCTTTTACCTGCTTAAGTAGATCCCTCTCCTAACAGTCTAGGCTCAACTCTACAGCCCTCATTTTTTTTTTAATTAAAAAATCCAAATATGAAACCTTAACATTTTGTTTGGCAATTATGAACAAAAAATTAAAACTGCATAATATAAGCCCAACTACAGGATGGTCAAAAAGTTAGGAAGAAACAAACAATATGAGCAATATACCTAATGCAAAGGCCATTATTCCTGAAAAAAAGAAGAATATAAATCTACAGAGAGGTCGAAAAGTTAGGTAACATTTTAAAGGAAGAAAACCAGAACAATATGAACAATATACATATATATTTGTGAAAAAAAAAAGAATTTAAATATATGTTGTTTTTTTTAATAAAATTACTGGGTTTTATTTATAAAACTAATAGATTATACCATTCTTTCCTCCTTTAAAATGTTACCAGACTTTTTGACGACCCTGTATGTCTATCATGTTAGTATCTCTGTAAATCCCCAAAGATTAATTATTAATAATTTTCATAAAAATGTATGTATCTCAATTTGTATAGATGCAATAAAATTGATTACATCTCATCATCCAATCAAGAAAGAAAATAAGGTTAACCTTCGAAGGGACAATCAATGGAAGAGAAAATAACTTTTTTTTTTCATCAGGCCTAGAATTTAGACAACTTACTAATTACAAAATTTTCCTCAGAGATTTATTAGTAATAAACTAATATATCCAATTGTTTTTATAATCGTTAAGAATATACAAGGGTCATTCCAAATGTAATGTCGCATATTTTTTAAAAGTTTTTTTTTTTAAGTTGAATAGCAACAAAAACGGGAGTGGTACCATTAGAACAATGAACCTTTTGTGCTGCAAAATTTATTTTTCTGCCTAGTCACCATCATTCGCTATGCATTTTTGCATTGACGAACCCATCTCTTAACTGTTTTGGTTTCATAAACATTTAACAGATCCTAGTGTATGTTGACCAGTTAGATTTTTTCTGCATGGAAGAATTCATTGACACATCCCTGCGTCTGACGCACGTCCATGACAAAGGTTGTTTTATTAGGGTCTCACATCATTAATATCTGCAACATATATGAAACTTTCACATCCTTAATGCATCAGCTTAGTTATCATAAAAGTGTAATTTGCAATTGCCTCTGACCCTTTTGTGCAGAATTAAAAAAAATGCAGGCATTACTTTTGGAATGATCAGTGTAAAATATTAAAAAGAAAATACCTTTTTATTTAGATCATCATATGTCAATGCCATAGAATCTGGGTAAACAGCATCGTTCTTTGGACATATTTGACTGAAAAGATATATATAAAAAAAAAATCATTTAATATTACCTTATAATTTTTAATATCATTAAACATAATAAAAATACAACCAAACCATTAGGTTGCAGACCATAAGTTTGTAGAATTTTTATATTTTTTTTTTTTTTTGCAAGAAGATTGCAGTTTGAAGGACAAAATAGTCTAGAGTTGTATGTATTTCACATAAATAGAATATTTTCCCTAAACAAGGTTATGTTACTCTAAAAACAATATCGGTATTCAGAAGTTAAAAATTTTAAATAAGCAGAATTTCTTTTTCACAAATAAATGATATAAAACTTTTTTTCTTTAATTTTGAACAGAAAACAATTTAAATTTTTTTTTTTTTCTTTAATTTAAACAAGAAAATCAAAACGATTTTCAATTTTAAATTAGCAGACTTATTTCTTATTTAAAAAAAAAAAAGTTTTTTTTCAATTCTAAACAAAACCAATTTTTTAAACAATTGTTTCCATAGTAACATATCAACGGTGATTAGAGAAAATGTTCCGTTTATGGGAAATGGGAGTTAAGGCTATTTTGTCCTTAAAATTGCAATCTTTCCCTTTTTTTTTTACGTCTATTTGCATTTAGACAAATTTATTATAAAGGTTGCAGATAACTTTCACACTGATATGGTCTCAGATGCAGCAACAAAAGTACCAATGCTTAGATCCCTGGGCCTTGTGCTGTCCATCCTTGCTCAGATAAGCCCACACTTTGCTCCCATTTGCCTGGATGAGTTTGTGTGAACGCCATTTGCCAAAATAAACATATGTCTTACTCTCGCTTGCTACGTAAATGCAACCTGCTTAGATCGATACATGCCTTGCTCCCACTTGCTTGAATGAGCTCGGATGAATGCAATCTGCTTGGATGGACATGTAACAATTTTTCACAAAAAAAAACCACAACTTATAAACATCAAGTGGTGATAAATATGGCTGCTCGTGTTAAAAAGGTCTGTCAAAAATTCAACTCTACAGAGTACAAACTAACATATATACAACAATAAAAGACTGACCTAATGTATGAGTTACCCCATTGGGTTGCGAGGATGGAGCGCTGGTAAAAAGCTTAGACTCTGAAATCAGATTACACAATTTCAAATCCAAGTCAAAATCATTACATTCACTTTAACTGCCTCAGGTAGATAAGGCTCTTTAACTCATGAAAGCAACTCACCTAGGTGAAGGGCAAGACATAATGCAAAAAGCCTAGGTATATATAGCACGTAAAAATGGCCTTGTGTCTAACTTGGGTTGGTTTTCAATCAAGTAAATATAATATACACAAAAATATACTTTTCCAAAAGGTTTTCAAACCTAACTTCTAGAAAGAATGGTCTGATGCAAATGAATATTTACACACTCCTACAGTCTACTATTAAACAGAATGATCAGATAGAGTTTTGAACTTTTTATTACAAATTTGTAATTCCATGTTGTGACAATTATGCAGCAGCCCTTTCTACACCCTTGTCAAAATCCAAGAAAAATCCTCCTCCCCTTAGAGACAAATTACTCACCTTATGCTGATTGCTGCGGATATATCAACTCCAAGGGGATGTGGCCGGGGTAAAGAGGCAACAAAATGTAAATTCTGGGCATCAAAAACACGAATGACCCCATTAGCACAACCAATGAAAACATGCTCTTCTCCGACAGCCATTCCAGTGGCGTTTTTAGCCTAGAATTTAACAACAAAAGTAAATAAATGAAGAGATGAAAATAAATTTCTGAAAAATTTTTTTAATGCATTCATTCATATCGCACAGTGATGTGTGTAGTGAAACAATTGGTTTCTTTGAAGGAGTAGCAGGTGCAACGTGTGCAGGTTTTACTTGCCCTAGTACCTGCTATTCTTAAATGGTCACCCATCTAACTAGTGGCTGGGGTCGATGTTGCTTAACTTTGGCAATCTAATAGGAACCGGTGTCTCCAACGCGACTTGACCGTACAAACCGTATAAATGCATTAAGTTGGATAAATCATATAATGAAATTTAGGGTAGCAAAGTTGGAGCATTGGTAAAAGCTTGGGCTCTGGAATCGTGATACGCAAGTTCAAATCATTCACCTATAGCTGCCTCGGGCAGATGGGGCTCATTAACTCAGGAGAGCATCTCATCTAGGTGAAGGGTAACACCGAATGTAAAAAGTCCAGGTAAGAGCACGTAAAAATGGCCTTGTGCCAAACTTGGGTTGGTGCTCACCAAGTATAATATAATATCAATGGGATTTAGGGCAGCGAAGTTGGAGCATTGGTAAAAGTTTGGGCTCTAGAATTGTAGTACGCGAATTCAAATCCTAGTCCAAACCAATGCATTCACCTTTAAAAATGCTCACCAAGTAAACATGTTATAAAACGGATGTAATTGGGGAAGGAGTTTATTAATACCGGCCGACCCAAAAAGAATGGGACAAAATCATAGCACTATATTTAAAAAATTTTTTTAAAAAATGTGCTTGTGTGCAAGTGATTATGTTCCCTTGAGATTGAAAAAAAAAAGTACAATTGAGTCATTGTTGCTCAACAATTCAGTCCAATGAGTAAAGCAACAGACCATAAACTCATAACAAAAAAAGGAGTGCTTTATATACATTAGATATACAATGACAATCAGGTTTGCTTAATATTATCAAGATATCAGATATGCTGAATAAACAAATTACACGTTTCATGATTTATAAGTTTTTTTTTTACATAAAAATTACAAATTTTTGCATCAAGAAGTTTTGATGAATAATGTCCTCTTATTTGAAATATAATAAACATATTATTATTTCTTCTATCTTCATTGTTATATGCACGAATGATAAAACCTTGTTACCCAGTACTACTCACAGAACTTTATGTGCTTTTAGGTCTGTGACAATCACTGACCTATTTTGTCGACTCTTTTGTACCTAACACTATGTTTGAAAGAATCCATAAAGAAGGGATGACTTAAGTTGTCTAAAACTTTTTACAGCAGTCAGAGAGATCAATTAGAGCAAGTTACTTAAGTATTACCAAATCAAAAATAATAAAAATAACTATAACAACAGGTATATCAACTGATGTTGATAGGGATCAATCTGTTGATGTATCTTGCTTGAATTTACAGTTAGAGTGCTCTGTATTGGTGATAGAGTGTGTATAGGGAAAAAATTAATGTGTGTGTGTGTGTGTGTGTAACTGTGAGTGAATGAGATCTCTATCGACTTTGAAATGGCTTGGCCAATTTTCTTGACAATACACACAGTTGTACTTTGTGTATCCAGGAGTGTTTTTAGATAGGTTTCATTTCAGAATACATACAATAAGTATCGAAAAAAAAAAAAAAAAAAAAACAGCTTCTAGAAAGAATGGTCTAATGCAAACAAAAATTTATACACTCTTATAGTCTATCATTGAAATATAATTTTAAAGATTTTAAGCTGCCAAATTTTACTTTGGCAAAAGGATGCAAATTTATAAAAGTACAAAAAGAACAACCGAGAATGAGTGAGATAATGTGATAGTGAGGTGGAAAGACAAAGAAAAATAGAGAGGAAAAGAAATAAACAAAAACAGAGAGAAAAAGAAAAGTATGAAACTAGGGTGAGAGTTAAAAAGAAAGAACCAAAGAAAAAGAGAGAGGGGGGGAGAGAGAGAGGGAGATGGAGTGAAAGACAGGCAGACAAACAAAAAGGAGAAAGAAAGAAAGTCAAAGAGAGACAGACTAATAGTTTCTGTGTGCTGAAGAGACAAAAGCAAATGCATAGAAAAAGAAAGAGAGATACAAAAAGAGTATGAAAAAAAGGTTTTAAAAAAATTCCTAAAAAATTTGAATTTTCCAACTTCCAAAAGTCTAGTTTTTTTTTTTTTGGCATCTTATCACTGAAACAAAAACTCCAAAAACAACAAAAGCATCAAATTTACATTAGTGTAAAAATGAATAAATAAGAGAGAGAGAGAGAAAGAGAGATAGAGGCGGAGAGAGGGAGTGAGAGAAAAAAAAAAAAAAGCAACAAGATTGGAACTTTTAAAATTGGTCAACCAATTGAAGAAAAACCTTTTCAAGTGGAATGTTTTTCTCACAGACACTGAACCCATTTTGGAAACAGAAATATTTCTAATTGGATTTATTTATTTAGAGATGAGGCTTTATAATCTGAGTATTCATTCTTATTGTGGACTTTTATCCTGATCTTGGTAGTTTTTATAACTTTGTGAATTCTTAATCATGTTATGAATAATTCAGAAAAAGCTTATTCCTACCACTACATGTATATACACACACACACACTTACAGAGACTATATATAAGTAAATAAATCAGAGAAACAATCCACCAACAGATTTATCATCATTATATACATAAAATATTTATTTCTTTATAAATACAGTTCTTACATATACACACACACACATTAGAGAAAGAGGGGGAGAGATAGAGGGGAAGGGAGGGAGACTGTAAGAGAGTGTGTGTGTGTGTCAATATACTTTGTTTTAAATACCTTCATTTAAATATATATTCTTAGACACACATGTGTATATTTGTATCTATTGTCTATCTAGAAAATATTTTTGTTCTAAAATTTAATAAAAACAGAATTCTCAACCAACTCTACAGAGGTTTCTCCTTCCCCATAGCGTGAACAATAAAGAAATAAAAAGTGGTTGATCTAAAAGAATACATAAGGAATAATAATAACAACAATAATACAAATAATAATAATAATAATAATAATAAATGTAATATCTGACTAAATAAATACCAGTGGGTAAAGATAAAAATGAACATGGAAAATAGGAAATAAGCCAAAGAGGTCAGCAGATAAAGTAGATATTATTTGTGTAACTTTCTTTAAGTTTGAGTAATGGAATAGTGTTTAAATCTAAAAAAGAAAAGAGAAAACTGTTGGAACAATCATTAAAAGCCCAAAACAGTTGGGGATTTGAACAAACAGATGACATTCATATATCATTGAGATTGTCTAGGACTCAGCCGTGTTTAATTCAACATATTTTTTTAATAAGAACCTAATGTAAACATGTAAATAATTGATGAAGATTCATTATCCAGACATTTGTTCTAAATTTACTATTGTTATACATAACATTCCTTTTTTTTTTTTTTGACTGAATTTTTTAAATAAGGCTTTATAATTAGCATTAGCTTGATTAAAAATTTTTATTATCAATTTTATTATTACATGTACAACAGTTCCTCATTTGAATGAAACAGATGAATCTTGATAATTAGCATTATTCGAAATTTCTTTTTCTTATATATTTATTGTTATATATATATATATATATTTTAGATAAGGCTTGGTATTTAACTGCAAAAAAAAAGTTTATTTGAAAATTTAAGAACAAAGATGACATCAACCTCTGTTTACAGCCTGGCAGTCATACTAAAATCTTGTTAGGAATTTAGAAAAAAAAGGAAAAGAAAAAAAAAAAACAAGAAAAATATTTTTATGGTTAATACAAAAATTATATACTTAAGAATTATTGTCCAGGCTCTTTGGCTCTTTTCGACGTAGTTATTTTGAAACTGGTCTTCCTTCTTCCTTTCCAGGTTATTCTTTTCTTTCTTATAATGGTTCTTGTTTTATTTTATACAGACACACACACAAGCACATGTATGTGTGTGCATGTCTGAGTGTGCATGTCTGAGTGTGCATGTCTGAGTGTCTAAGAGAGTGTCTAAGTCTGAGTGTGCATGTCTGAATGTGTGTTTACATGTTTATGTTTGTGTATATGCACATTTGTGTCTTGAAGGTATTGGTGGGCAATTTACATAAATGATTTATGCAAATTCCCATAGAGGCATGTTAGGAATATTTCCAACAATCTACTTACCTCCTCAAATATGTGACACTGGGTCTATCTAATACTGATTAGTGAAATTCTGAAAAATAATAATTCATTAAAATTAAGCAATTACTCACCCTTAGTTCAACCCATTTATCGAGCAAACGTTTCTGATTGAATTCACACAACAGTCCTGATTGGGTAATTGTGTACGTATTATCAGCCAAAGCACCTTTACCACAGGCTACGTCACTAAAAAAATTATTTTTCTGCTCCCCAAGGATACCAGAACGGCCCATTAAAGGAACAGTTTCATTAATCTACAAAAAAAATAAAAAATAAAACAAAATAATAATTATATTACAACAGAATACAAACCATTACTTTATGTGCAACTCCTTTTATATATTTTTTTTAAATTCTTATAACTATTTTCGCTCATAGGCGTTCTTGTCACTAGACCAAAAAAATCACTTTCATTTGCCATTTATACCGTTGGATGTAATTTTTATTATTTTTTATATTTTCATTATTTTATTATATGGAAGATAAAATTGTTGAATTCATGCAAATTCATTGCATTCTGTGACTTTATTTAATTTCCCCCCTCCTCAAACAGGCAACTTCATAACCATTTATTTTGTACATAACCATTTGCAATATAAGAAACACAAAAAGACAAGATGTCAGCACTTATAAAATTTTCTCAGCAGTTTTTCTTTAATTTTTTTAAAAACAAATTAATAATTGAAAAAAAAATCTAAAGAATAAAACAAAATTCAAAAAAGAAAATTAAATAAATTAACTTTTGATATATGAGAATTCCTATTTGTCACCCCCACAAAAAAAAATTGTTCCGCTTTACCACAACCACCCATAGCAATCTCACACCATCAAACATGAATAACAAAACATCAACAATTTCAAAAATGATAACTCCTCTATATCTTCAGTTATATTTTCTCATACTTATAAGGATTGGTCAATTTTACAACAGCTATCTCATCTCAAAAAAGAAAATTAATCAACTAAACTAAATATTTGACAAACTTTTTTTTTTTTGGTTTATATATGAGTTTGTAAGCAAAGGAATTCAAAGAACCAAGTTTTTATAACTATTTAAGAGAGAATATTCTTTTTCACTCATGGAGAAGAAAATAAACAGAAAATTTAATGAGTGAAGAAAATTATCTCATATAATTTTGAATCAACCAATAATTTTTTGCCAAACACTTGGAAGTTATCAAAAAAGAAAAAAGAAAACATTTAAAAAAAATATCAAATTTTTAATTAAAATTCTGTTCATATTCTAATTTAATGTAATGACTATAGCAGTAAAAACAAAGACTGTGATAGCAAGTGGACTAATAGTCTAAGCCACTGATATCAATTTCTTATAGTTTCGATCCTGACTGGAGGAAGAATTGTTGTTTGCATAGCTGTAAATGGTGAAACAGCCCTATAGACGGATTGCAAAAATCTATTTTGTGTGTGTGTATATATATATATATATATATATATATATATATATATATATAGAGAGAGAGAGAGAGAGATGTATTTTATCTGTCTTTTATGAGGCATGTATACACCTGCATAGATATCCATGAACAGATGTACAAGTGTACATATGCACACACAAATACATAAAAATACACAAACAAGGAAAATGTTTTTTTGTATGGTCTAATTGTTTCAACTTTTCAAACAATAATAGTCAAATGAGGCACAAACCTCTTACACAAGTTATTTGTATTTGGTTAGAAATACTATTCATTATTTGAAATCTTGCTTATTAAATCAAAACACATTTGATTCTTTTAAATATATTTACAAAAGGCAGCCTTTTGCAATTAAAATATTGATTGATCACTTTCATCCTAGAAAAGAAAAAAAAAGCATGGTAATTTTTAACCCGTATCTGGGGAGGGGTAATTAAAATCTTTCACAAGTTCCTCAGCAAAAAACTGAACGTAACAGACCAACAGTGATTTAAAATAGTGCATGATAATTCCAAAGTCCAAACTCTTACCACTATGCCATGGCCTCTCCCCAAAACACTTGGAAGTAGGATGATGAGGAAAAAAAACAAAAACAAACAACAAAAAACAAAACAAAACAAAAAAAACAAACATATAAAAAACTGAAAGGGAATAAAATAAACAGGTTTTCCAAAAGATTATTAAAGCAAGGTCACCAGGAAAAAAACCTGGTATTTCTTTCAAAGTAAGCTTCACCAGTTTATCTTTCTGTCTTGCATCAAACTCAGACAAGAGAAGACTTAAAATCAAGGAAATGATTGGATAATAAGCATGAACACATCAGGAATAATTTATTTTTATCTAGTTATTATTCACCTATGTTTTTTTCCTTTTTTTAATAATAATAATAATAATAATATTAAAAATCATCATTCAAATTAGGTAAGTAGTTCTCCCATAGGATCCAGTTTTGTTTCAAGCCAATTCCATAAGTCTGGGTTTCTAAATAGTTAATAAATACTCACATAGACATGATATTTTTTTAGCAAATCTAACCAAGTACAGACTTGTAGTTGGCTAATGTTCAACAAATTCAAGCACGACTAGTCTCAAGAAAAGACTGTATGATTGCATTGAGAGATTTGAGAAAAAAAAGGAGGTTGTTAAAATTCATTTACAAAATTATTAAAGTCAAAAATGAGAAAAAATTATTACCATAAGAAATAAACGTGTATCTTTTGCGATGTACAGAAATTTCATCCCCTAACACTATGTCCTTGCAGTGCGAAAGTGCTTTGCTAATTATAAGTATGTAATAACTAAGGCTGTCATAATATGAATTTATCATACATTATACTTGTCACAAATTTGGCTATCATGCAATATTACAATTTCTTTTAATTCTTTACTTATTAGTAAGGCAGTGCCAAGATACTTTCATTTAAAAAAAATTTCACAGCCCTAATAAATAGGGATATAACAAGTGTATTCTTTATTAAAAGAATATCGTCACAACTCTAATAATAACAATTACTCATATTACTTATTACATTTTTTGTTATTTCATCTACTTTTAGAAAGATTTTATGTCCAGCACTTTCGTGCAAGGACAATGCATATACCTCTTGGCGTCACTCGTTATTGAGTATGACTGTCCTCCGTCTTGGATCTGTGAACCCTTCCGTGGAGGACGCCTGTGCATGACGTCTTTTAACGTGGGGAGACTGACGCACCTTCAGTCACCACACGACTCCTTGGCAGAGATTGGCCTTGTTCCAATAGCACGGAGAGAACCATGACGACTGGAGGCCATCCTCTGTTGTACATGCATAAACCTAACATTTAACCAAACTACAAAACAGTCCTATTGGTTGATTTTTATATAAAAGAAAAGTAAAAAAAAGATGACCAAAACCAGATGAAATTATTAAAATAATCAAAGAATGATTTTGATAAATAACTGGAGGGAAAAAATACAATTTTAATTCTAATATGTGTAAATAGAAAATTCTGATCTGGAACAGATTTAATCATGCACTTTATTAATTCAGGAAGTTCTGAACTGAAACTTAATAATCATTATTTCTTTTTGAAGATTTTTGCCCTCATCTTACTTAGTTGTTGTTCTTCATTATGTTTTGGACAGATATATCTGCCTGCTTTCGTCAAGTGTTCAACCACAACACCACTTACGAATATCAGGTACTGTACCAGGCTGGTCGGCATTTGGTGACATAATCAATCGAATGCCTTGCACATTTGTGCTGAAGGATTTGAGGACCGAGAGTCTTGGGGTAATCCTAGATTGCGAAAAACTCTATAACTACAGGAAGACTGAGCCCGAACGGGTGAAGAGGACTCCCTGCTCAACGACCACAACACCAGATAGAAACCCTGAGTCTCATAACTGTATTCTCAGCAATCACCGCCTTCCATAGTTGTTTTTGAAAGGGAGTGGTTGCTGAGAATACTGTAATGAGACCCTGGGTTCCTATCAGGGGTAGCCGTTGAACACCTGATAAAGTTGGGCGAAACGTAAGGGAGGGAGGACAACAGCTATGAAAGATGAGCACACAAATCTGCAAAAATGGAATCAATAAAATTTAATCATACGTCACAACAAGCATTACAAATATAGAAGCAGTAGAAAATCTGCAAAGAGAAAAATTATACATATATATCCTCACATATCTTCATAATAGCCAGGCAGCGATAGTGGAGCATTGGTAAAAGTTTGGGCTCTGGAAACAACTTACTTGAAATCAAATCCCAGTCAAAACCATTACATTCACTTTAGCTGCCTTGAGCAGATGGGACCCATTAACTCAGGAGAGCAACTCATCTAGGTGAAGGGTAACACTGAATTAAAAAATCCCAGGTATATAGAGCAGGGGTTTTCAAACTGTGGTCTGCGGACCACAGGGGGTCCGCAAGAAGATGGGGGGTCCGTGTATTTAAAAAATCCTGTGTGTGTAATTGACAATAAAACTATTTGTTAAGTATTAATTTATTTTCTTTGAATACTTATGTCTAAAGTAAGCTTAAAACCAGTTTTTATTGCGTTAATGCAAAAT
>JAUZSX010258341.1:0-15116 GCA_034780655.1 Idiosepius hallami
TATATATATACACACACAAATACAAATATATATATATATATATACACACACAAATACAAACACACATATATATATATATACATATATATATACACACACAAATACAAACACATATATATATATACATATATATATATACACACAAATACAAACATATATATATATATATATATATATATATTAGCATCAAACTGTGCGGAGATATATATTAGCACCCAAGAGTGGGGATGGGGATATAGAGGATTACTTTTTTTTTTACATATATCGTACTGCAAAATGATCCATTGAGAGTTTTTTTGATTATTTTTTTAGAGAGAGGATTGTCTTCAAGTTGCTATACAATATCTTAAAGAGAAAAAAAAACCCAAATTTCTCTTAACTTTTAGTAAAAAATGAAAAAGTACAATTGTTTCATTAAATTGTCTTATTAATATTACAGAATAGTTTTGATATTAAAACTAAAGATGCAGAAGTCATGGAAGAATACCGTTTGAAATTTAGACAAAAAATTCCTAAAGAAAATGACTTTTCTTTACAAAATTAAAAAAAAAAGATTGTTTAGATTGATTCGTATGGTTTTAGTAATTCATGTGCTGTTGTTGATGTCTTTTTTTTTTTCCTCTTCAAACCAAAATGCTCTCAAAAATCTTTGGATATATTTGCAATATGCTACTTTGTAAAATTTTTATAGAACTACGAAGAAAAAATCAAAGAAAGATATTTTTATGTAAAGCCAATGCGTACAGTTTTTAAGATGTAAAAAGAGATGAAACTGCTATTTCCAGTGTAGTTGACCATGACATTAAATTACTTTAGGGATTGAAGTATTGAGATAAATCTTGAAATTAATTGTTTTGTCTTGTGTTCTTTTATTCATTTTGTTCACATGAAAAATTGATTTTCTTTGTTTTAAATATTTTTTTTTCTGATATTTCAAAATCTTTTTTTGTGATTTTTGTTTTCTTTATTTTTTAAAATAATTAAAATCTTTTAAAGATTTTTTTTGTCATATTTGTTTTAAAAGGTTTATTATTATTATTATTAAAATTTATTAGAAATAATAATAATAATAATAAAAACTCCTTTACAGACAATTTTACACAAATGCAGGAAAAACGAAACGATGGTAGAATAAATAGACCATGTAATATATATATATATATATATATATAAAAATCCACCAAGCAGAATGAGGAGGGCTAGTAGTCACTGACTGCAAGGTATCAACATATACTGGAGTGTCAGAGGAGACTTATTGTCACTCTGTCTTCAGGAATTACCACCAGGCATTGACAGGTGGACATTGTGGGGGTGAAAGCCCTGGGAGATGTTGCACAACACAGTCTTTGACTGGAATGGTGTGGAACTTGCTGGAAATCAGAGGTGACTTGTTGTCCCTTTAACTACCCCAAAAACCACTGGTTGCTGGGTGTGAGAGCGCCTGGTGATTGGTGTGTCATCCCACAATAATAATATTAAAAAAAAACTATTAATTTTTAGAATCTCTTCTTTTTTTTTTCTTTTTTAAGATATACAAAACCTTGGTTAAGATTTAAAAAGAAAAAAATTTACTGTTTTCCTTAAAAAAAAAAAATGAAAATAAAGAAAAACATGTCCCTCAGCTCAATGAGTTACCCTTAGGGGGTTGACATTATTGGGGATTTTGGTATCATTGTTATCCTTACACACAGAGAAGTTACTTTCCAGAGTTTACACGCCTCATCTGCCTGAGAAAACTGTAAGTGAAAATGAGGCTTTTGACAGGGATTTAAATTATAAATAAAAAACATGGACGATTTTTTAACTTGCAATTTTAATGTTTTTTTTTCTCTATGCATTAAATTTATTTGTGAACTGTTATCCTTGTTTTCCAAAGTTGTTGTTTCCTCTACCCACTTATCCTCATGCCTTCGTAAGATCAGTACCGTGCCTAGCCACATAGCAGCCCCCGACACAAAATGCACCTTATGGCTCTTTTACAATTAAAAAAAAAAAGTTGTACCCTTTAAACATACTGGAGGCTTTGATCAAAGGCTATATACATACAAATGCCTATATATATATATTTAGAAAGGCACAGATAGATGGGTTCTCGGAAACCTTCTTGCCGTAATCCCACCCAAAGGCAGTAATCACAAAATCCCACGAAGAAGGCGTAGTTAACGAGATCAGGCTACCCTCGTAGTTGGAATAAAGGGTTGAGTTCGAAATTCTGGAATTCCCGATTACGACAAGAAGGTTCCCGAGATCGATCACCTGAAGAAGGCCGAAGAATATAACAATGATAAGGGTGAGGACAACAGTCCGAATAATAGCTGTACAGATTTAATTTATAAGTCTTAATATTTTCATTGTCTTAAGTTATAAATTCAGGATTTAAATTATTTATTTGCAAGAAAATGCTAGAAATATAGAAAATTTTATTTGAATGAAAAAAGGAAAAATCTGAGATTGTGAAAAACTCTATAACAACAGAAAGACTAATTCAAACTCGAACGGGTGGGGAGAGGTCTTTCTGCTCAACAACAACAACATTGGCTACCAACTTGCTTTTGCGGCTTTTTAGGTGTAGTATCTGTTGTGCATCAGATAGACACCCTCTGAGCCTCCAATGCTCACGCCCAGTGAAACAAACCCATGGCAACTGGCAGCAGAGAAAGCATTTATAATCAGTGTTGCCTTTCACCTAGATACTTTACCAAATTAATGAGCCCCATCTGCCTGAGTAGAAGGAGAAAGAGAGGATATGTGGCTTTCATGGGGCAAGCTGGCTTGGATGGCTCAGAGGGCAAAAGGAAAAGAGGAAGACCAAAAAAAAGGCCTGGAGAAGAACAGTGGAAGGATAAAGAGAGGATGTGGGGCTTTCATGAGGCAAGCTTGCTGGGATGGCTCAGATGGCAAAAGGAAGAGAGGAAGACTAAGAAGAACCTGGAGAAGAACAGTGGAAGGAGAAAGAGGGGATATGTGGCTTTCATGAGGCAAGCTGGCTGGGATGTCTCAGATGGCAAAAGGAAGAGAGGAAGACTAAGAAGAACCTGGAGAAGAACAGTGGAAGGAGAAAGAGAGGATATGCGGCTATCATGGGGCAAGCTGGCTGGGATGTCTCAGGATAGGCAGAAGTGGAGGGACTTTGTTGCTGCCCAATGCACCACTGGGTGTAATGGTTAATGATGATGATGATCTGCTCGAGGCAGCTAAAGGTAGATTTAATGGTTTTGACTAGGATTCAAACTCCTGTAATAAGATTCCATAGTCTGAGCTTTTACCAATGCCCTACCTTTACGCCCACCGCATGTTGAGTAATAAAGATTTGATTAACAACTTATGTCCTATAATGTAAAATTTTGATGAATGAATCACAAAATCATAAATGTTGAGTCAACATGGAACGTAGTGTAATTATGGATGCCTTTAGTCATCTGTAGTTGCCCCCCCTCGCTTAATAGGTATGTAATGTTTGTTATGGATTAGAGCAACTCCGTTCTTTGAGTCTTATTACTAGATTTCGGGAGTGCCAAGCCAGCTGCGCATATACAGGGTGTCTCAAAAAATGTACTCATAAATATAAAAAAATGTTCTTACACTTTGAATGATGAGAAATCTTTTATTTATGAACGTAAAGTGAAATGGAATTGGTTCAAATTTATATTTGTAAGTACAAATAGTAATTTGTTGCCTAACAACAAGTATTTCTTCCGAAGTAACTGATAGACTCAATATCAACCTCACCATAAGAAATGAACAAAAAAATTAAAGACTAAACATTTCTGAAAAATAAATTAAAATTCAAAAACTTTTTTTGGTTTTCATCTGAGTTTCAAGGTAAGTCCAAATAACTTGAATAAAGATTAAAATATTTACAAAAAATTTTCAAATTTCAGTCAAATTTATTTACAGCGAATTTTTATATTTTAAAAAAAATTTATTTGGATTTTAAAAATGTTCACCGGAATAACTTTTAAAAATTAGATTTTAGGGAAACCTAAAGATTTGTGCCCTCCAAATTGGGGGTTGAGCTAACGACCCTTATGTAAAAACAATTGAAACTATGGATTGCTATGGAAACAGCAAAAACAAAAAAAAATCATTTCTGCCCAACGCACCACCACTAGGCGTAATGGTTAATTGATGAAACATTTGTAGTTAACCCTTTACACCCTGAAGGGCCGATATATCGGCTTTGAGAACCTGAGGCAAAAATATACACACCAACATTATGACAATAATCTGTTCCTCTAATATAATAAATCTGAGTGACTACTTAGTAATTTTGGTAAATCAGGATTAATAGTAGTATTAAAGATATTTTAATTCTAGTAGTTAAGTTACACTACCAACATTATTTATACTAATAATCCTTTTTTCCCAATGTTTTCTTAATTATTATTTTATATTTACTTTTTTGAGACGATGAGCACCAACCCAAGTTTGGCACAAGTCCATTTTCCGTGTTCTTACCCGGGCTTTTTGCATTCAGTGTTATCTTTCACCTAGATGAGTTGCTCTCCCAAATTAATGTGAGCCCCATCTGCTCGAGACAGCTAAAGGTGAATGCAATGGTTTTGACTGGGATTTGAACTCGCGTACTACCCGAGCTTTTACCAATGCTTCAACTTCGCTGCCCATATTCTGAATTATTATTTAAAAAATGGCCTTGTGCCTAACTTGGCTGGTGACTGCTCACCAAGTATATAATATATTATTTAGAAAGGGAGGTAACTCTAAAAAACGGAAGTTGAGGTTAATTTTCTAACGTCGAAATGTGAGCAATGACTTTGCTTACACTACTATCACTTTTATGACGATAAATTTTGATGCTCTGCAAAAAAAGCAATGTACAATCTTACTTTTCAGCGGGAATGACATGTAAGTTATTTTTAGTCTTTCCAATAATTGACCCTAAATGTACACTTTCTGTTGCTTGAATAACCTTCAATGTTATTCGTTAAGACTGGGAAAGCCTTTATTTCTCACTTTCATTTAACTACTTTTTTTAGTGCTTGTTGTCTGTATTAGCTGTTTAGTGTTTATTGTGATATCTTGAAGACTACGAGACTGGAAAGTCCAAATAAAAAATAAAAACCCATCTAAAATTCAGAAATAAACAATGGCGATACCAAAGGAATTATTTGAAAAATATATTGTTTCTGACTGTCTGACACCTTCGTCCTTCCTAAATACCTAAAATTAAAGTGAAGGCTAGGCATTATAGAGATGGTTGGTTACTGTTAAAAATCTTTATTATCCACGTTTTCTTTATTTTTCTATTTTTTTTTTTTATTATGTAAGCTTAAAATGTTAATGAATAATTGACTTAACTTTTTTTTTTTTTGCATAATTTTTCTAAGAAAAAAGAAGTGCAAATTCTACCTTCACGCACACACAAAGCCACTTTTTATTTACCTGTCTTCTAAGTGCCCTCTCCTGAGCCCCGCATTTCATTTCCCGCATACATTAATTCTACAAAGCCGGTATATCGGCCCTGGCGACCTAAGACAAAAAAGACTTCAATATTTCGGCCCTATGGTACTATAATAGAACGACACACTCACACTGAATTGACGAATTTGTAATTTTGCTAAGTCAGGTTTCAAATGAATGTAATTTGTTTTAATTAAATATTTAAATAAGAATAAAAACTTTAATAAAATAAAAATAAAAATCCTGATTATTTAATTCTTGAGTTCTTTTGTATTTCCTTTAGGATTGTTTTTGTTTTTTTTTTATCTCGAAAACTAATATTGATTTTTTTTTCAGTTTACCGAATTAAGAAAAATCCGTGTAAAATTAATAATAAACCCAAATTCAAAGTTTGAAAAAATATTTTTAAACCACCAAATGTAAAATAGATAAAAATTAATGGAATGTAAAAATTGCATTCATTGCAATTGCATCTTTTCTTCTTTAAAACAAAATTAACAATTATTTAATTCATTCTTTGTATTTTTTTAAATGGAGTTATTTTATCTTTTATACAAATCTTAAATTTTAGTCATTGGTTGGATTTGTTTTGAAGAATTTATTTTTTGTAAGTAAAAGTTCTCTTGACTCCACTTAATAGTAGAGGGAAAAAAACTTCAGGGAAACCAAAGAAAAACACAAATTTAAATATTTATGGTTGTCTAAAATAGATTTATTCACTCTATCATCACTTAATGTTTTTAGTTTTTAAAACTGTCCGTCCTTTGGTGTAAAACTGTACCATTGTCGTTTAAGTCTGTGGTGTGTGGTTGGAGCGTGTCGTGTGTGTGTTTTGTGTCCACTTGTCCACTTGTACTTGCCAATGTCTTTTTTTTTCTTTCCGTGTTTCCAAAAAAGAAAAAAAAAGTTTCGTTTGTCTTGGAAATATCTTAAAACCGAAACAAAGTATTTTTTTTTATAATTCAAGCAAAAAAAAAAGAAAGAAAAAAAACGCAATTGCTTTTGTAAGTTTATTTCAACAGACAGTATGTGAGAAATAATTCCTCAAACTTCCAACAAGTATTGAGAACCCTAACCCCTGAAGAAGCAGAAACCCTAAAATTCTAACCATTGCCGGAGACACTAAAATGGTGTTTCTTGTCTTGTTGCTTCTTTTTCACTGCTTTATTCTCCCTTTGTCTATGAATTCCACTTGTTACCCCTTTCTGGTCCTTTTCACTCCGGTCGTCAGCCAGCAGCCGGAATGTTTTTTTTTTTATTATTATTATTATTCAATAACTGGTTTAATTTTATTTAACGTGATTATAAATTATTTAATTAAATTGTGCATATTGTCGCTTACATGGCAAGATTCCTATTGTTATCTCTTTCGTTTGCGTTCTTAGGTAGATTTGGGACGGGGGCCGACGAACTATTTCTAGATAAAGGATTAATTTAAAAAATATACAAATTTTTTTTGTTTTTGTATAGAGTTTATTAAAAAAAATGATAAAATAGTTAAAAACAAAACAAAAATATTATTTAAGCTTAAAAAAAAAATTCTTTAGTTATCCGCTAAAAATTCTCAAAAAAGAAAAAAAAAACATTTACTGTTAAAATAGGAATAAACAAAAACACCAAGTACCAACACCACACCAACCACCACAACCGACCAGCGATGCCGCTTTCTGTATCTTAAATTTTCAAATTTATATCAATTTTTATTTAGCTCCCGTCCCAGTCCGGTCTCACTTTAATCAATCAATCAATTCAGCTCGTGCGTGCATATTCGTTGAGCTGGAGCTCTCTGCTGACGCTGACCTGACCAAAGCCTGCCAGCTTTAGCTCATCTGCTCGCTCAAGTGACCATGCCACGGCACGACCACCAGTCACCACCACCTCCAGTTCAGTTGGCAGTCTTTCCATCCCTTTGCATAAATCATGTTTCTTGAAACTAGTTACCAAGCTTACTCAAGACAGGTGTTTATTGCCCGGAAAATATTTTTAGCGTCATTCATTCATTGCTTATAAATTATTAGCCACCTTGGCTAAAATTAGCAACCGAATCCTAGCCAAATTTACCAGTGGTTCTAGTTCACCTTAAACATGTTAATAACTCGGAATACTTACAGAGTATTTTTTTTTTCAATATTGAAAAAAAAACGTGTACAAAAAAAAAAAAAAAATTCAAAACTTCGATATTTAGTGTAAGTGTCATTGATTGCACTAAAGCTGAAGTGTTAGTTTTTCCCCACAAATAATTTTCAAGTAATTTTTTTATAGATTAAAAAAAAAAAGAAAAAAAAATTTACTCCTAATTTTAAATTCAACTGGGATGACTTGTCGGAACTGAAGCAAAGCAAAAAAGTCTCTTAAATTCAGGTTTTCGCTTATATTTGGGTTTTATTTAGGTAAGTAAGTATACAATAACACAGGTTCTAACTTAGGACCAGAATATGTCTCTTTTATCCAGGTTTCTCTTATATCACGGTTCAGGTTAAACCATCAAAAAATCTATTTCTAGTGTTTTTGGTCCTTTCATTTTTTGTGTTGGGCTGGGAAGGAAACTAAACGAATTGTGTTAATTTAAATAAACACATTTAATGTCTATTCTGGTTTAAAAAATAAGACAAAAAATGGTTATTAAAACATATTTAAAGTGAGGTCAGATTTTACTCAATTTTTTTTTTTACTAGATTAAAATAACTTGTTTAGAAATACCCTTTCCAATTATTGGTAGGTCCTAAAGACTAATAACCACACACACCTCACACATTTAAAAAAATATTTCAATGAAAAGATTTTTTTAAATCAACATTGATTACCATAGAAATTACAAATTTGATTTGGAAAAATTCAACTTGTGCACTAACACTTTTTTTTTTTTTAAGCACCCCTAACCAAAAAATAACAAAACAAAAACACTTAAACAAACAATATGATGAATTTTTTTATTTTAACCCTTTAGACCCTAAAGAGCCGATATATTGGCTCTGGCGATCTAAGGTAAATTAATACACACACACACTGCACTGATATTTCGGCCTCGCCTTTGGACCCTAACTTAGCAAAATTACCAAGCCGTTCTATTAAAGGACTGTAGAGTCAGTGTGTCTTTTTTTGCCTTAGGTTACTAAAGCCAATATATCATGCTTTTAGGGTCAAAAGGGTTAATAAATAGTTAATATGTACTGAACCACACCTTGTGAAAACTGATAGAAGTAATTTACCAGTAATAAGGTAAAACTGTATGTTTGTAATTAATTGAATGTTCTCTTGTTGCATTTGTTGCAATTAAAAATATTGACAAACTTGTAGTTTAACTGGCAATTATTAGAAACAAGGATTTTCAAGCATTGACGATGATGAGCTGTTCTAGTTCTAAACTTTGTTGAAAGAGTTTCTATAGAGAAATAATTTTAAAACTCAAATTTTTAATGACTTGATTTTCTGAAATATACCAGTTTTAGTTCATTGAAAAAATATTTAAGAAAAATTAAGTTCCATATTTTGTTTGTTCATTTTTTTAAATAAAAAGTCATTTTGTTTTGGTTTCATTATTCAAAACAAATATATTGTGTTTTTGTGCAGACTCTTGTCCAAAATGTGGTGAAACAACAACTATGAAGATGAGGAAAATAGTTTGCAAAAATTTATGTTTGACTCTTTAAACCCTAAGAAACTGATATAACAGCCCTGGCAACATAAGGCAAAAGAAGACACACACACACCGATATTTAGGCCTTAATCTTTGGACCCTGACTTAACAAAATTACCAATGAGTCACTCAAAGTCGTTCTATTAAAGAACCATATTAGGATCAAAATGTCCTTGTATTTTTTTTTTTGTTTTTTTTTTGCCTCAAGTTACTAAGGATGATATATTGTCCCTTTAGAGTCGAAAGGGTTAACAAATATAAAGATCAGGACTAGTTTGCATAATAAATATAGAAATTATTAAGTCTCATCTGATTGATTATGAAATTAAAAAAGAAAAGTGTAAATTTAACAAATATAAAGGTGAGGACTACTTACTTTACATACAAAAAAAACCCATTATGAATTGTGTCTGACTGGTTTTATTAGATGTAGGTAGAAATGTGCAAGACTAGCTGTAATTATTGATTTCTTTTAAATTGAAAATAAATTTATTGTTTGTATTCGGGATAGAATTTTCATTTGAGTAAACATTTTCATTAAAAAATCTTTTTTTTTAATTTTAAAATAAGAGTATTTTATTTGATGTTTGAAGTGTTAGATTTTGTTGAATTAATGAAATAAGTATTTAAAACTAAAATCCAAGATCTCATTATAAAAACATAATCATTACATTCAATATTCTTATGACATTTAAGTAAGAATCAATTTTATCAATCAATAATTATTTTTAGCAGTTTAAATTAAACGTCAAAGTTTGTCATGCAACAGAAAATGACCTAGATTTTCAATATAGTATTTGAATGCATTCTATGTCCTGTCCCTTTGATAAATTATTAGAGTGGGATCTTTTTTTTTTCAAGATATTATTTTAATGTATTCTGTATCCTTTCTTTTGAATAAGATGCCTAAAATTTGCTAAAGCATTGAGGTGTTTGTGGGACATCAAATTACAACCTGAATAATCAATAGAATAGAATCCTTCAGATACAGACTAAGTAGTCCTCCAGATGTAAGATTGGCTACAAAGTTACGATACAAGAGGTTGTATATGGAGTACACTAAAATAATAAATTCTAATGTTTATCTTTAAATGTCCTTCTCGATTCTTTTAACATTTTTTTTTCTTGAATTTTATTAAACATAAAATATTAGATGCATTATTTGACTTGGCCCAGTGGATAGGCAGTTGAACTTTAGTATCATAGTATGCAAGTTCTAATCCAAGTCTACATTGACATATCGACTAATATCCTTGGGAAAGGTATGAATCCCCATCTTCCCTACAATTAATAATGCAACTTGTATTAAAGAAAGACTGTGTTTATCAAATGATGTTTATCAAAAATGATTGTTCTCGGCATAAAAATGATCTCTTAAGGGTTTTTTCTTATTCTGAGTTAGAATTCTACTGTTTGAGTAAAATTACTAACATATTATAAGTATTGGATGCAGTGAATTGACTGTGATTGGTTTAGTTAGTTAGAATTCTACGGTTTAAGTAAAATTACTAACAATAAGATTGAAACAGCTGTCTGGCCTTATAATATGTTCTACAAGAATCTGCGATAGTGTTATAAATTGATTTAATTGTTTGATCCTATTTGCCTCAATACCATAAAATACTATTTTACACTTTAAGAAAATCTTATTTTCAATTGCTCCCAACAATTTTCTGAATTTTTCTTTTTTCCTTGCAACGTGTAGAATTTGAATGTTAGCCAAACATTTTGTGTAATTCTGGCTACAAAGTCTCAATTTCTAAGATTCCTTCTGACGTTGTATTTTTGCTTCTTCTTCTTAAAAAACATGGATTTATCTAACTCTGATAAATATATTCTGTCTATAACTCTAGCCAAAAACTTTGCAACATCATAAAAAAATCTCAATTATTGACATCAGAACCAAGTTGAAAAGAAAAATGTTTTTTTACTTTTAATCCATTCTAATCTTTTTAGATTTTTTGTTCATGATATTGAGGCAAATAGGATCGAACAATTAAATCAATTTATAACACTATCGCAGATTCTTGTAGAACATATATTATAAGGCCAGACAGCTGTTTCAATCTTATTGTTAGTAATTTTACTCAAACAGTAGAATTCTAACTCGGAATAAAAAAAAGAACAAAAATAGCCGTTTGAAGTTTGCCTATGAGCATGTCGTCTGGACTGATGAACAATGGGCTAAGATTCACTTCAGCGATGAATCCATGTTCAATTTGTTTGGATCTGATGGAAAGAAGCATGTACGGCGTAAAGCAAGTGAACGATTATCCTCCAAATGTGTTAAAAAGACAGTTAAATTCGGAGGGGAAGTGCAATAGTGTGGGGTATGATATCCTCGGAAGAAGTTGGCCCTCTAGTTCGAATCTATGGTAGAGTTAATGCGGAGACTTATAAGCAGCTCTTTTAGCAACATGTCATTGAGAGCTTACGCCTTTCACCTAATCAGCCAAGCATTTTTATGCAAGATAACGCCCCTTGCCATAAAGCTAAAAAAGTGATAAGTTATCTCGAGGAAGAAGAAATAAGAGTAATGGAGTGGCCAGTGCAGATTCTGGATCTGAATCCGATAGAAAATGTTTGGAAAATGATTGGAGAAAGGACACAGACGAGGAATCCCCAAAATCAAAATCATTTGTGGGATTTGTTGAAGAAAGAGTGGGAAAAGATAAATCCTGAATTTCGCAAGAAACTAATCCAGTCTTGTGGTCGAAGATGCAGTGAGGTCATAAAGAATAAAGGAATGTTCACTAAATATTGAATGAATTTATTTTTTAAAACTTTTGCATTAAAAAAACATAAATTTTCTATTTCATTCCTTAACTTTTGGCCAGGATAAATCCACATATATAACTTTAAACTAAAATATTTCTCAACATTGAATCATAATTTTATTTTTATTTTGGTACTAGTTTATACACATTAGTTCTATTTGTTTATTCTGGGTGTTTCAGAAAAACCTATTCTCTAATTTTTTAAATATACATGAATAATTGTAAATTTTATTTTCGTTCCTTATATTATGGCCGATACTGTATATATATTAATTTGTTTGGTGAGATTGCTTATAATAATAGAGTGCTGGATATCAGTGATAGAGCCCATGCAGGCGGGGAACTAACAGTCATCGAAGGCTTTTGACTCTGTGTCTACGCCTAACTAAAAAGAAACAACGATAGGTATTTTTTCATGTGAATATGTCCCGTACTGCTTTCTATAAATATATTAAACTCTTTAACTACTTTAGAGAAAAAGATTTGAAATAATTTTAGTTTAAAAAAATCATTAGAAATAAATTTAGTTGAGAAAACTATTAGAAATGATTTTAGTATTGAAAAGCGTTAGAAATTAATTTTGCAGTGAAAAGAATTAGAAATAAATTAGTATTGAAAAGCATTAGAAAATAATTTAGTAGAGAAAAGGCGTTAGAAATGAGTTTAGTCGAGAAAACCATTAAAAACGAGTTTAGTAGTAAAAAGTATTTGAAATTAATTTAATATAGAAATGCATTTTAAAGGAATTGACTTGGGAAAAGCATTAGATATAAATTTAGTATAAAAAAACATTGGAAATAAAATTACTTGTGAAAAGCTTAAGAAATGAATTCAGTAAAGAAAAATAAATTTACAGAAAACAATAAGAAATAAATTTCGGATAAAATAAATATAAAAATTTTATAAATTTAAAAAATTATCATTTAAAAAATTTATAGATATGAAATTAGACATAACTTTACTATAAAAAATATTAGAAATAAATTTACTAGTGAAAAGCTTTAGAAATGAATTCCGTTTATGATGTGTTTCATACAAATTATTTTCTTGATTCGAAATTTATTTCTAATTGTTTTCTGTAAATTCATTTCTAATGCTTTTTCTCTAGCATCAAAAATGAATTTACAGAAAACAATTAGAAATAAACTTCGAATAAAAAAGAATAAGTTGTAAGAAAAACATCACAAACTACCAAGACAAGGACAAACATCCGAAACTAAGTTTATACTCAGATTAATCAAAATGTTTCGCTTTTCCATCAAAGTAAATCACTGGGCGCCATTTATGTTTCATGGTTGATAAATAAAAAAGACCCTCCCCTTAAATAGGTGTTTTTTCTTTTCCTTATCTTAGCTGCCCCTCCTCAGTCTTACTTGAATTCCCGCTTCGTTATGGGCAGACAAGAAGAATCGGGACAATCAAACTATGGTCCGCTTTTTTTTGGCTTTTTCTTTCCTTATCAATGCCTCACTTCATCCAACAAGTACCAATGGAATATCTTCCCTTCTCTACTCGGCCTTAGGCTGCCCTTCCCTGCTTAGCCTGGCCTAAGCCTCTCCTTTCCCCAGCTCTGTCCTGCCAGGCCTGCTCCTTTGGTGCCAACCATCTCTTCTTTCGAACTATACCTCTGAATCAGAGGTTCCCAACTAAAGGCCACATGGCCACCAATGCTCTGTGGCAATAAATGTTTTACAGCCGTGTGCAACACAGAGGAGGCAACCTAGAAAATGCAAATGGCGGTGCCCGTGTTCTTAGCTTATCAAGATACCGTCCTGCCAAAACGAACTTTCGTTGTTATTATGTAGATAAAGCAGCAAGGCAGGTTGATTTGCAACAACAAGGTACTGATAATGATAGTTGGGGTTGGATGTGTTAAGAACTAATACCAAAAATTAATTTCATATCTTAAAAAGAAAATTGAGCATTTCATTTTAAAAGTCGTACGAAAAAATGCTCAGAAATGCTTAATTTTAATAGCGTTTTACTAGAAACTATGAAATTTCACTATTTTAGTATAAATTCAGTTAAAATTGATATTTTTATATGAAATACTTTGAAATGAAAATAAATATATGGCTTATAGTTTTAATTATGAATCATCACTAGCAAAAGGTATTTGTCAATCACCTAAAAAATGAAAGTAGAGAACAGTATAAGGAACGAATTTAGTGAAAAAAAAGCATTAAAATGAATTTAATATGAAAACACATAAATATTATAATAATAAAAGATTATAAATGTATTTGGAATACAAAAACGCATTAGAAATGAATTTAGTATAAAATAAAAGTAGAAATAAATTTAGTGTAAAAATGCATTAGAAATAATTTCATCTTAAAAATAGCATTAGATACAGAGTAAGTCTAAAAAATACATTAAATATAAATTTAATATTAGAAAGAAGCATTAGAAATGAATTGAGTATGAAAACACATTTAAAATGAATTTATAATAGAAAAAAGTTTTAAATATATTTAGAATATAAAAACGGATTAGAAATAAATTTAGTATAAAATAAAATTACAAATGATTTTAGCTTTAAAAAACCCATTAGAAACAGATTTAGTCTAAAAATTACATTAAAATATTACATTAGAAATAAATTTTGTTTTAAAAAAATCTTTAAAACACGTCTAACAAAAAATGATTGTTCTCAGCTTTAAATGACATAAAATGTTGATATGCCGTAGAAATAAAAAACAAGAAGACAAAAGGAAAAATGAAACAAAAAGAAATATAAAAAATAAAAAATAAAAAAAACAAGTTTTTCAATAAAACTATTTTGACAAGAGAAGAAAAATCACAAAAGATCATCAAATTACGAACGACGAGTCAGGCATTTTTTTTAAATTCTGTCTTTGTATCTAAGTAAATAAGTAAGAATAAATAACCAAAAAAAAAAAAAAAAAACAATACCAAAATCATAAGAAAAAGAAAAAAAAAGAAATGTACATCAAAAATAGAAACAAAGAAACGATAAAAAAAACCTCAAAAGACTCGGCCCTTTTAAGAGTCATAGGATATTCACGGCAATACATCGAAAATTCTATTTAAAAAAGAGAAAGCTTTTTTTTATTTAGTATCTACAGGGTATATATAAATATATATATATATATATATATATATGGCAAAAAAGACTCTTTGTATTAAAAATACGTAGAGAAATTTAGGTAATGATAAGTGCTACTGATCCTGATGGTGAAACCCGGGTAGAGAATACTATTCTACATTTATATATATATATGTGTATATATATATGTATATATATATATGTGTGTGTG
>JAUZSX010258450.1:0-15115 GCA_034780655.1 Idiosepius hallami
TGATGTTACTACACTACGTTTCGGCCTAGTGTCCCTCAGGCCTTCTTCAGGTGTTGTCTCAACCGTAACCACAGTTAATACCTAAATTTCGATGCCTCAACTCAAAAATAAAAAAAAATAAAATAAAATAAAAATAAAAATAACTATAATTACTAAAGTCTATGTTTTCCAGTAATAAAAAAGGTAAATTTGTGGTTCATGTGTTTTAATTTCCTCTACGGATTTTACACATCGCAAAATATATGCTCAGACCATTATTTAGCATATTGAAACTACTTGCAATCGGGAGTTTTAACAGAATCTTGAAAACCAGCCACACCTGCCTGCACCCACAATTTTCCCCCTCAATATTTCTACAGTAAATAAAGGTTGAGGCCCCCCTGATATAACATCTTCTACCTAAATTACGAACAATAGCAGTTGTTAATGCTCATTAGTAAAAAGTTTTGTCACTCACCTACTTGACATTGTTATTACATGACTAATCTAGCTTAGCTACAAACTGTGGAGAGTTTCAACTGAATAATTTATCTAATCTATGAATATACATTTGTTCTCATTCTATTTACTGAGTATTGATATACGTGTTGATTTATGCATTACTCTTAAGAATAATGCATAGTTTAGCACTTATACTGACTTGTGTTGAGTCTAAATTCACACAAATAGTTGAAGACTTAGTATGCTTGGGGCTCCGGCAGACAAAACATTTGAAAAGTGCACAATTTCCTTTTGACAGTATATTAGACAGATACAAAACATATTTGAGATGGATAAATTGATAAATAGACCGAGAGAAAGAAAGATACATAAACCGAGGAACAAAGAGAGTTAGAATTTAAGGATTTTAACAAAGAATACATAGCTTTTCGTCCTCAAATATGCATGATGATCAGTTCATGAAGGCTTGTTTAGGCAAAAAAAAAAAACTTTATAAATATACAGATATCTAAATAGCAATACATATAGAAAAAATGTAAGGTTTCTAGATTGCAATATTTTTTAAAAAGTCTATTTTTAGTTACTAGACAAATGGTTTTGCAAGTGTAAAAATAGCTACCACCTCCTGACAGATCATTAGTTTTGTTTTCATCTTCTTTTGTTATCAAAGCATGGACATAATTGTCTGGGAATAATTACAGTCTTTCACGATGTGAAATGGTCGAAAAGATGTAAGCCACTTTCAATGGAAATAATCGTCCATGAATGGACGAAAATAATTCTTTGCTGTTTCAATTATACCTCGACGATATCAAAGCAACTGCAGAATTAGCCAATGTTATTAATAAAAAAAAATAATGCTAAAAAACAAAAATAGAAAAGAAAACAGACATCAGTGATTCAGCATTTATTTACAAATTTGATTCCATTTTCATTCCGTATTCTTTATTTTCTATTCTGAAGGGTAAATTTCTTTTCTATCTGAAATATCTTTTCCCGAGAGTCCGTCAATTACGATTTTCGTTCTGAAACTAATACCTTCTTTTTTTGTATCACGACAGAATGGATCACAAAGAGATTGCAATTTTCATCGTTTTGATGACAGAACAAATGCGATTATGATCTGAAAGTTTATTTTCTCTCTTGCAGATATTAACGGAGTGAGACTTGTATCGGCATGGGGTAATTTCGAAGAAGGAGTCTGCTGACCAACGCTGACATAAAATTATAAAAATAAAATTGATCACAACAAATAAACAATAAAAGAAGGACAAAGGCGTCGTTTGCAATATAAAATAATAGGTAATTGTTGTCTGAATCAAGAGTGCTGATTTTCAGTTTTAAAGCACGACACTGCACAAGAGCATTGTTTCAGAAGAATAGATGGCTATAAAAATGTTAAGTATTTTTTTTTTAAAATCTTTCCAATATTTTCAGATAGAGAATCAGCTATTTTTGGTTTGACATTAGCATTGTGATGAGGCAATACTTTCAAGTGTAGGCACTTTTCTTCTAATTCGGGAAAATATGATGAAAAAATAGGTGATTGGTACGTTTATTACGCATCTGTAATAGCCATAATTTCATCATATATAGCAGAAACCTATCATCAAGTTTAAAAGAGTACCTTTCAGCCATTTATTTTGGCAGTGAGGGTGGAGTAGTGGTAAAATATTTATATACTGGAATCGTATTGCACAGGTTTATATCAGAGTCAAAACCATTAAATTAACAGTTCTGATACAGTCTTAGGCCGATGAAGTTGCAGATATTTTTATCGTAACACCAACACTTGATAGTGGGAAAATTCAATTTTCAGAATAGAACGTATTTGTGATGATGTACAAAGCGTGCAGTTCGAACATTCAGTTTGCATGTAAGGATGTATTTGTGAGTGTCATACCAAGTGTGCCGTTTGAAAGTTCACTGTAGAATGTTTACGAAGCCAATGCAGTTCATATCTGGAAATAGGTTCGTCAATTTCAGAATGGTAACAGAGATACAAGTTACAAAATGTGCCCAAGAGGCGAAAATAAACCACTTCGTTCATTACTCACAAATGTGCACTGAGAATGATGTTTAAGATGCAAAAACATTCGGGGGTATAAAAGAACCCTTGGATTAATAGCACCCCCTTCTGTCTTCGTTGCATTACGGATGTTTTTCACTTTCAGAAAATATCTTATTATTTGTGGCATCACTTTTTGGTTTGATCTTCGTAGAATATCATTTTTTATTCATTTCTTTTTAACCTTTTTTGAGTTGAGAGAGTTAATTTAGGTATGGTTTAAAATTATATATATGTAATTGTCTAGGGAAATTAATCAATCAGTGTGTAACTTTATTTTCTTTCAGTGTATAAAAGGCAAGATAGAAAATAAATGCTGAAATGAGACAAACTCATGTGGGTGATCCATCTTAAAACTAAGTCGAATTGAAGGTAAGCAGATAATTTGCTGTACATGAAATGAACGGAAAAGAACAAAGAATTGTGCAAGAAAAACGGATATTATCTAAAAACCAAATGTTGCGAAAAATATATCAAGAAAGAAAAGTGAATAGAGGAAGAAAAATGCTATTTTATATCTATGGTTAAGCTACATTGAAGATTTCAAAATTTCATCCCTTTATACTCAGCTGCAGTATTAATGAAAAAACAAACAAATAATATGTTAATACTTTTTTTATGTTTTTAGAAAATGTAAAATACATGATCATTTTTTATAGTGATATCGTATCAAAACATTCTTGATCTGCCAATAAAAGTAATATATTTTGGTTTCTTCTTGTTGCAAATCTATATACAGTGGATTTGAAAAAACCTAGTTTCACTCGTTTTATTGGTATGAAATCAAGATATTTAGGAAGTTTACCCCATAAATGGATATAAAAAAATATTTTATAGAGTATTTTTATTGGAATTATTTAACCATTATTATTCAAATTAATTCTTATTTTCCTATCTATTAGTATTTACCAGCTTTAAAAAACATAGTTATATGTAAAATATTAACATATATTTCATAATTTAAAACTGAAAATTAAGCATGAGAAGAAAAAATCAATTAATAGTTTACAAAAATATGGTAATTCAAAATCCTCTCATTTCATAAATAGAGCAATTTCAAAACAAATCGGTAGATCTACCAATGTCGTTTACAACTACTTGAAGAAAAAGCTCGATTAGGAAAAGGAAAATTCTTCTAACAAGAAAAGGTCACTTTGATAGAGAAATTAAAATCCTCCACCGTGACATCTAAAAGAATGAAACTAGTTTGAATGGATTAATAACTAAAAGGTAACCTTAAATATTTCAAATCCACTGTATAAATCTTCCCTAACATTAAATATACCCAAGACCAAGTATCTCTTTCGTGGATCTCTTTCCCGTTAAGAATCGATTAATCTGGACTCTTTCAAAAGTTTATATTTACTTGGTCAAGCTCCAATATAAGTTAAAAACAAGGCCATTTTACGTGCACATTATATCTCTAGGCTTTTGGAATCAGTGGCGATTTTCACAGAGAAAATTTACTATCTCCAGTTACCGAGCTCCATCTTCCCAAAGCAACTAAATGTAAATGCGATGATTTTGACTAGAATTTGAACTATTGCAATTTCAGAGTCCAAACTTTCATTAATGCTCTACCATTGCCTGGTTTTCTATAGACAATGTCAGATTATTAATTGCTCTTCTAATTTTTAACACAAAAATAACTTAATTGGCTTTATTTTATGGTTAATATTTAAATCTTTATATATCTAATTTTTGGTATAGGTATTAAGTATCTAGAGCAATGCTAGTTGCATTTTGTGGGAGAAGGGGGGCGCAAAATGCATTCGCAGGGGACGTGTGCTAGGTTTTTAAGCCCGGCACTGCACAAGAGCATTGTTTCAGAAGAATAGATGGCTATAAAAATGTTAAGTATTTTTAAAATATAATATTTCCAATATTTCCAGATAGAGAATCAGCTATTTTTGGTTTTACATTATCATTGAGATGAGGCAATACTTTAAAGTGTAGGCACTTTTCTTCTAATTCCGGAAAATATGATGAAATAATAGGTAATTGGTACGTGTATTACGCATCGTAATAGCCATTATTTCATCATATATAGCAGAAACCTATCATCAAGTTTAAAAGAGTAGCTTTCAGCCATTTATTTTGGCAGTGAGGGTGGAGTAGTGGTAAAGTATTTATATACTGGAATCGTATTGCACAGGTTTATATCAGAGTCAAAACCATTACATTGATAGTTCTGATACAGTCTTAGGCCGATGAAGTTGCAGATATTTTTATCGTAACACCAACACTATATACACTGCCTTATAACAACTGAGAGGCATATCCACGCTCACTATTTTATCCGTAGCTGGAGGGAAATACAGATTCATACTTTTTCCATGATGGAACGAACCTGATTCAAATATGCGGATATAAAGCTGGGTTTGATCTTTCCCCCAAATTTTCGATAGACATTTTTTAATATTTAGTTGAACATTCTTTGTTGATTGTCACTGCTTACAAGTGTTATATATTTCGGTATAATAACCGTAGGATAAGATTGCAAAAGTTAGACTGATCCATTATATACGGGGGGAGAAACAGAATCATCCAATCACATAAGAGAACAGACTGAATTATCCTTATTTAATGAACCCAGAGTAAGGAAAATATTAAGATTTTGTACTGAAAAACCTGACTATACTTTGCTACAAATTCGATTATCATTGCTATTATTTCTGCCACTACTTTTGCTGCTGCTGCTCTCATACAATCGGGTATTTTATTGTGGTGTTTACTGCTGCAATACAATTTAATCTGTTACTGTTCTGGATTAAATCCTTTTTCATTTTTCTGAGGATCGATTTGTGTCAAATAAAATGTCCTTGATACAAGAATCTGATTTGTGGTTTAGTCATAAAAAGGAAGGAATTTCTGACCATTATAAACGGAACATTAGCTTTTTAAATTGTTATATAAACCGTAATTTCGATGTGAGATATAAATCTCGACTTGAGAATTCATTTCGAATGAAGAGAGCAACAAGAGCGACAGAAAGATGTTAGTAATAAAGAGAGAGGGAATAGGGAAAGAATGGGCGAGAATCTTTAAGAAAGAAAGAATAAAAAACTGAAGTAGGAATAATGTTTTCCCTAATAAAGATGGCAAGAAAGAGACAAAATGCGACAGATTACTTAAGTGAGCATGTGTGTAGGCAAGAAAGAGAGAGATATAGAATAATGCTGACTTGATGGATAGGTCGGATATATTTGCTTGGTCGAGCACAAACACAAGAAAAGAACAAGTCCAGTTTTATGTGCTCATTATATCATTATGTGTGGGCCGCGAAGTTGGGGCATTGGTAAAAGCTTGAGCTCTGGAATCGTACTACACAAGTTCAAATCCCAGTCAAAACCATTACATTCACTTATAGCTGCCTCGGGCAGATGGGATTCGTTAACTCGAGAGAGCAGCTCATCTAGGTGAAGGGTAACACCAAAGTTAAAAAGTCCAGGTAGAAGCACGTAAAAATGGCCTTGTGCCAAACTTGGATTGGTACTCACCAAGTAAATATAATATGATTGGGTATTTTTAATCAGTGTTGCCCTTCAACTAGATGAGTTACTCTTCCAGAGACAGCTGAAAGTTAATGGGATGGTTTTAATTGGCATTTAATTTCGTTTAATACTATTATAGGGTCCAACATTTTTGTTATTTATCCACCATTGCTGGCTAAAGAAAGCAACCTCACGAAAAACTGTTTGGAATGACGTTTGATTAGGAGAGAGAATAAAAGAATAGAAATCCCTAAAGCAATGGAATATATTATATTTACTTAGCAAGCACCAACCCCAGTTTGGCACGAGGTCATTTTACATGCTCTTACCCGGGCTTTTTACATTCAGTGTTACCCTTCACATAGATGAACTGCTCTCCCATGTTAACGAGCCCCATCTGCCCGAGGCAGCTAGAAGTAAATATAATGGTTTTGACTTGGATTTGAACTCGCGTAAAGCGATTCCAAAGCCAGAGCTTTTACCAATGCCCCACCGTCGCTGCAATAGAATATAGGATCATTGTTCGAAACGTTATGATGTTTTTTAGGATAGCTATAAAGTATGATTACAAATGTTAGACTGATAGAAAACATAAAGAAGAAGAAACCGCAACATCAAATCACAGAGCAGAAAGAACTATATTCACCTTATTTAATAAACCCAGACTCAGAAAATTATTATCTGCCAATATTTTGTGCTGAATAGACCTAACTTTACTTTGTGTAAGTGGAAGAGTGGCGAAGACGGGAGTGGTAGCATAAAATTGAACAATCTTTTGTACTATATTTTTCTACAATGTCACAATCATTCTCAAATCACTTTTGCGAGTTTTTATATCTGGAGTGCAATTTGTCACTCACATCTTTATGGCCACTCTGAAATTAGCGAGCTCTATCTTGTAACTGTGCGAACATGAACGGAATCCAGTTCGCAAATTTTTAACAACCACTGGTAAATGTTTAACGACTAGGTATTTTTTGCATGAAGGTATTCAATTATGCATCTCTACCTCTGACGCATATCCAAGACAGAGGTTGCATTCTTAAAGTGTTTTTATTTTCAATATCATCAACAGAGAAATGAAAATTTCAGATAGTTAATTCATAAATTCAGTCATCATAACAATGCACTTTCCAATCTTTTTTGTTCTAATCGGGTGGAATATAAAATACGAAGCATTCTCTTTGGAACGGCCCTGGTACATTTTATGAGTAAAAGAAAGAATATTTTCTATTTCCACAAGCCTACCTTTCCACCAGGGGATAATAATTCTAACTCTAAACTATCTGAGTCATAAACCACGTTTCTCACTATACAGACAGGATATTGAACTATTCTAAAGCGGAACCACATAATTTTGATGTCGAATTAAAGATGTCTCCTAGGTCAAAACTCAATGGCGATAACATCGCAAACTCATCCTTTCTGAGAGGCACAATGATTCGTTTTTCTCTCTTTGGTACATTTCACTGGTCCCCTTAACCACTCTTTGAGGTATAATAGTGTTCACTTACACACATACGCATGCATAATAGAAAAAAAGAGTGCTTTCATTAATTGTGATAAATATAATATGGGGCTCTGCTTCTGTATATGAATAGAGATCATATCTATTTCTCTAGGGACATTTCATTGTGCAAAAATAATAGACACTGATCGACTCGTAGAAATCAATTATATTTTTTGTCTGTTCGAAGAGCAAGGTTAACAGCATTACAAATTTTCAGGATGATTGACTGACTATACCATTTTCGTAATGAGATAGTTTGAAAATGAAAAGTTATAGTATATTGAAATGTATATAATAAAAAAAATACAAATAAATAAACAGTACAAATATATTTTTTGAATAAGCCTTTTAATATCCCACGCGTTTAGATTAAAATTGGCCGGCTCCTGCTCGTGTTCTAACATTGGATAAATGTCCCTTCCCTTTTTTATGCCAAGATACAGTCAAGTAACGTTGAATACACCTGTTCACGGCAAATCACTGTAGTTAATCACTGTAGTTAAGACTGGTCAGTACTTCGATGGGTGAACATTTAAGAATAATCAAGTACTGCCAATCAAAATTACAGCAATAATAAAGAAATGGATTATATAATCTTTCTGAAAAGTATCTGCAAAATGATATCAACAGTTATCAAAATAATATTATATGTATGAAATTACAAAAAATAAATAAATGCATAGTAGCATTTTAAAAGATCTCATTTTTAAAATGAACTCATATTAACATATGAGAATAATATTGCATCAATCATTGCAGATGGATTCAAAAAGTATCAGAATACAAATATTTATGGAGTATATTACTCCTCAGGATCCTGTCTTAGCAAAATCCCCAAATAGTCAACCAGTTCTATTCTATTAGAGGACCATTTGGGACGAATTACTTGTCTGTTTTCTTTTGCCTAAGGGTAAAAAGGATTTAAAATAATTTAAGCATGATGTAAACACACTTATCAGGAAATTTAAAAAAACTAGTAAAAAATGGACTGATAATCACCGTTCTTTTTAATCAAACTTCTTCGAAATTGAAAGTTATTGCATATTATTTTTCAACTCAAAAAGGTAAAAGCTAAAACAAAACAAATCATTATCCTACTAAAATTATTTCACAAAAAATTAAAAATTGTCGTAAATACAGGATGTCAAAAAATTTGGTGTACAGTAGAAAATAATATCATTATGTCAATAAAGGACATTTCCAACATTTCTTTTAAAATAAGCTGTTATACAATAAATAAAAATATTTGTATTTGAAAAAAATATATCGTCTAAATGTTTCATAATAAATTTAACATTTAATTAGTTTATTTAAATTTCTATATACCACTGTAAAATTTTGGGGCATCCTGCACAAGTCCTAAAATTAATAGTAACAAAATGTCTAAATTATTATTTTTTAAACGTTTTTGAATGTAACTCAAATATTAAAACTGTTTATAACAGGAATATGTTTAATAATAAGAAAAAATTGACTTATTCGATTTTCAAAAAATCTTTATCTGGTAATGTTAACCGCATGAGTAAATTCTTTTTGGGATTGCATGAATAAACTAATCTCGTAACAATTAAATACGCATTTGAGGCAGATGCAAAGCTAGCTGGCCTAGAATTATCCAAGTGCAATACAACAGATACCTCAATAGTTTAATGCTTTCTTCCATGTTTCAAGAAAAATATAACAAAAAAATGACATTAAAATCTTACCGTTTAGATAAATGAAGAATTTAATAAAAAAATATATATATTCTCGAATACAGATCGAAACATTGTATATTATAAGGGAATTATTACAGCTAACTGAAGGGGTTATTGAACTAATAATTTAACAGAAAATGGATCTATAATATTATCTATTTTTATATGCAGGTGTCAATCACGGAATGCAGAAATTTAATTGGCAATGGGAATTTCAATTCGAATGAAGTTGTGATTGCCCTAAAGACAAAGAACTAAGATTCTTAGTTTCCCATGGGAGTTACAGGGAAATTAAAGAAAAGTCGAAACGTTTTATTTTTCCTAAAATGCAATCAACATATTGTGTTTATGAAGTAGATACTTTCTTTTCATATCATTTCTTGTGTGTGTCACCGACTAGATATGTTTTTAGGCTTATAAGTTATATAGAAAACGTACAATGAAAACTTGACAAGCTCTCAATGATTAATATCATCGCATTGCATTGCTCCTAAACACACACACACATATATATATATATACACAAATAACTTCATTAGGAATAATATTATATCAAAAAGCCGACATTTAAACGTTTTAATGAAAAATATTTGTGTTTGAAGTCTATAATTACGATAGTATATATATCATTTTTAGTTATTTACTAGTAGCATTACTCGGCAAGGCCCGTCGCCGAGGACTTGTCAATATTTTTTTTCAAAAACGCTTCGTGTTTGAAAATAAATTATTTTCTTTTAATTTTGAAAATGCTTTATTTCAATTAAAAACGGTTTGTCGTATCTTCTCAGTGTTTAAGAAATATTAAGTTTACTATCACCACTTCTAAAGTGCTGAAATGATTTGTACAGTTAAGTTGCATTGGAGACACAGTTCCCGTCAGGTCGCCGAAGTCACACAACGTCGAGCCTGCCCAGTAGTTAAATTGTTGACCATTCAAGAATAGCTGTGTTCACGGTTCAATTTTATAACTTCTGGAGATATAGCGCCTACTTGATGTAGCACTCGCTGCCTGTAAATTCAAAACCGGATGTAGAACCAGTCAAATGCGACAATTCAAATTTTTATACTATATTAGATAATGTAATTTTAAGTATTTCTTACCCTAAGAATCAATTAATTTCTTTGTTTGTTTCTTTCTTTTTAATTTTAATGGACATAATTGCTTAGATATTAGAGTTTTTTTTTTTTTATATGGGACAGCGGTTATGAAATAAAATATATTCGTATCTCGAGGTATTACTGTGATAAAAAAGTGAAAACAACCTGTAGACAAGTGTTGTTTACACACTACCAAGTGTTAAATAAATATCGATTGATCAAAGGGCGGCGTGTTTTTCTCAGACATTTCATCTTCATTGCCAATCGATAAAAGGGCCAGTTAAAAGAATCGAGACATGACTGACAAGTGGTGTGTTATTCTTTTTTTTTTTTTTTGGGGGGGGCTAAGCAAATCCGAATTGAATTGTTTGTAGGTTCTGAGAAAACAAAGAAATGGGAGTCAAAATATTCAATTTAATGTTCTAACCCACGCCCCTTAAAATGTGTTTGGTATATTTCAGTGGTGAGACGATTCGGCGTCAAATTAGCGCTACGTCGTTACAAAGTTTTGTTTAATTTTTAGAAATTAAATGAATAAACTTTGTTTAAATTAAAAACAGGAAGGACCGTCTAAGTATTATCTATATACATATAAAAGTCAAATCGTCGTGTTTGGTTGAGTTCTACACTCGGTTTCGAATTCCCGGTTTACGAGCACTGCGCGTGGCTAGATCGAGCCGAATTAAACATTTGAACTGTGAACAGTCGTATTCTTAAATCGTCACCCATCCAGGCTCGACATTGATTATCTTCGGTGATCTGACGGGAACAGGTGTCTCCAATGCAACTTGACCAATTGAATCATTTTACCATCATATGAGTATGTTGCTAAAAAATGTTTTTAAAAACATAGTGAACACACGAAAAAGCATTTTTAAAAATTGAAAAAAAAACATCAGCGAAGTATTTAAAAAATCAAAACGTCACCAAATTGTACAATACTTTAAAGAAGCAAAACTGTTCAAACTTCTCTAAACAAATATCAGCAAAGTATTTATATATAGAAAAAAGTACTGACAAAACAAGTAAAATAAAAATAACGAATAAACGAATAACTACTATTTTTTATGACTGATGGCAATGCTATGTTCTTATACAGAATTTTCATCCATCAGTTTTACACGATTAAATAAAGAGAACATAATATATTTAGACGGGACACAATCTTTAAAGACGCGGTATTTTCTTTGGGTTTACGAATGTCTTTCACGTTACATTGTTTTTTTTTTCATTTTAGTAAAAATTTTCAATCGTACATTTCTACTTCTTTTCCTTCTTTAATTATTCATTTTGTCTCAACTCATTAATGTCCCATTCTTGTTTCCATCACTTATCGTTTTCTCTCTGTTTTGTTTAACTTAGAATCGATTTTGAACTTTTTTTCTGTATTTTTCTATCTGTTAAGCAATTTAGAAGTGCGGCAATTCTTTATGTAACAATATTGTTCGGTCTTTGTTAATGGATGAAAAAAAGTTCTTTAGTTCGTTCAGTTTTTGATTTGAATTAGAAAAAAATACGTTGAGTAGAATCTTAAAAATACATTTTCATTTTTTTTAACATTTTCTTGTTGGCTAAAAATTGGAAAAAATGTTTTCTTCTATTCAAATATATATTTTATTTATTAACAATCTTATTTTTTATATAATTTCTTTTAGTTATCTTTACTGATGGACTAAAATAAAAGCTCTGTGTAGAGAGATGTTTATTGATTATCGCATATGAATAAGTAGGAGCAAAAATCACGCACACTGGGAAATTCTCAAGATTTTAGCAGCAGGAGAGGATTCCAATTAAAAAGAGGTAATAAAAATTAGAAAAAAATAATGAAGCTGTTATTTTTTTTGTTGTTTTATTTTTAAAGGTTTATCAACCTTTTAGGTCATTTAATGCTGGATATTATTTTTGAAAGACTATTTTATCTCCACGTAGTTATCTGAATAACACATGCACTATTTAATCCATTGATAGAGGCGATGTGAGGATATAAGGTTATAAGGTATTGTAATGGGTGTTTCCCAACCCGTTTATTAATAGTGTTTTATAAGGCTTACCGATCTATTTCAGAAGTATTTCGTCCATCCAGTATAGTTGATATTGGGAGCACCGGGGTAAGATTTGAGCGGACAAATGTGGGTAACGTTTACTCTAACAACACCCCTGGTAACCAGACACCGAATACAATAGAAAATTATTAATCCTTGTGTTATCACCTGTGATCACCAAGTTTCTCAATTGTCTTCTAATAATAATAATAAAAACAATAATAATAATAATGATAACAATAAAATGACTTTAACGAACGAATAGCCTGAAACAATAATCGCCTGAGTAAACTCACCCAGAGAATTTGTTTATATTGATCTTTGTTGGCTTTATATGCTATCAAGTTTTTCTTAATCAATCTTTCACAGTGTAAATAAATGAGTTGGAAGACAACTTTTATTTACATATAAGAAAAGAAAATAACCGATTCCTTGTTAATAATGGCCGCCTGTTATTGGTACTTCACAGCTATTGTTTCTAATGGATTAAAGATTAATGGTTTCCATTTACTAGTTGATTACCATATCACAGATGCAACTATGTTATCTTAAACATTTGAACCCTGACTTATCAAAATTACCAAGTAGACACTCAGAATCGTTGAATTAGAGTAACATATTATAGCCAAAATATTAATGTCTTTTCTTTTGCCTTATGTTGTTAGGGCCGATATATCGGCTTCTTGGGGTCCTAAAGATTAAACCCATTAAAATACTTAGCGCCTGAATACCGATTCATTTTCTAAAAAAATATAAAAAATATTAAAATATATAATATAAACTATTATATAAACCAACTAGACCTACCGCGTGTCTCACAAAATTTTAAAACTACAATATTAGTATAAAACCATCAAAATCAAAAGCATACTGAATATCACATCACTGAATTAATCACTACAAAAATCCCCCTTAAAAAACGAAAACCCGCTTAATAAAACAAATAACACAAAACAACAATAGAATTAATATTATACGAATAAACAGACAAAACTATCTCTCAAACCCATAAGACCTTAAATAGCAAGAAAAGCTTGACAGGTCATTAAACCAAAGCAAACCAAAGAAAAAAATATAATTGCTGACTTATAAGTAACTAACCCAGTGTTGTAAAACTAAACTTATTCTAGGTATAACCACAAAAAAATCTGGTACCTAGTCTAACCTTCTACATAGCCAGTTTTAATTTTGACCACATTGATTTTACTGCATCTGTAAAAAAAGCCTCTCTTCGACCAGGATTAGTTATCTGATATAAAGTCATGTAATGTTATTGAAAGCCAACGGTTGTTAGGCAGGGAGTGGGCTATGCTTAACCGTGCTTGGCCAAAGGTGAAAAGACCCGAGATAACCTCTCGAGGTGGGGCTTTGTGCAGGACGCAGTTTGCCCATGTACCGCTACTAAGCAGACCATCGGTCACCTGCTAAAAGACCGTCCACATAGTGTACTTTGCCTTGATGTGGACCGATGGCGTGTGACGGATTCCTCTCTAGAGAGAGCGGCAGGATATGAATAAGTTGTATCCAGAAGGCAATCGTTTTTTTATGAACGTTTTTTTATGAACGTTTTTTTGTCTACAAGTAGTTCATATTCTATAATCCTACTTTTGGCAAGTCTTGTATAAGAGAAACTAGAATAAAAGAGCCCTCTGATTGACCATCTATTTGAATACTTCAAAAGTTGCTTATAAAGTTAGACATTAAATGGCTGATATATCGGTCCGGAAATAGAACAGATCTAATTGACTATATGGTCTTTTTGCCAAGCCAGGATCTGAATCACAAGGATTAAAAAAGAGTTGTGAGGAAATCTGAAAGGATAATAAAATATAAACGAATAAAACTAGTTTTTAAAAATAGAGAAATTTAATTTAATATCAATATATATCATATGTAATAATACTTTCTTTAAAAAATTGAAATAATTTAAATTATTATTTAAAACACTAATGTAAAAAAATTGTGTTTTGGAAAGGATAACACGGATATTGTATTATGATACAAAACTTTTGGCATTGGTTGTACTGAACAAAGTAAAAATGGGAGGTATATGTAAGGTATATTGGGGCAGATAAAGCAAGATTCCATCATTTACATAACACATTTAATGATCAACTAATAACCGGAAGAACGAAAAACTGCGGGAATAAATGTCTATATTGAGAGATTTCTAAACACCAAATCTCATCTTATGTAAACAAACGGAAGTTGCTAAAACAACTAAATGGATACATATTAGAGATTCCATTTATACATATGATGGTGATATATTTTTTCATACGGACTATTCTTCTTTGTTTGCTAGCAACAAAAAATAACCTTCGTTATTTCTAGAAGTCCATACCCAAAATAAAACTGATTTTGTCTCCAAGAAAGTTCAGATCAACATACGTAAATAGTCATTTAGATTAGGTTATTTGGATTTAATGACATGTCAAATCTTGATATATCATTTTATGCCAAATTTTGTTCAATTTTCATTATTGAGTATATATATATATATATATATATATATATATATTAATAGATTATAGTTCTTCTGAAGGATCATATAATATATAATAAATAAATAATTTTAAAAGGCTTGAAAGGTGCAGATTTCGTTATTATATGACTACAAAACATAAACAAACAGAGGAAAAAAAGAGAAACAGCGGAGTTTAACGGAGACATTGAGGGACCAGCGTGGGGGATTGTTTGAGAATGGGTCATATCCCCGAAATATAACAAATAAAAAAATATAATAACGAAATCTACATCATTCA
>JAUZSX010258561.1:0-15114 GCA_034780655.1 Idiosepius hallami
GCATTTGATCCACAGCTAAAGGGAATGAGGGTATCCATAACATAAAATCTAGAGGGATCTATAAACCTTAGGGCTTATAGCACATTATAGGTAGTTAGACTTAGTAAATAGAATATTTAAATGTTATATACAGCATTAGCGTCTAGGAAAAAATTGTATGACGTTTAAAGGAGTATTGGCATTCGTTTGTATTTTTCTTCCTTTTTTTTTCTTTTTTTTTTCTTTCACCCAACCTTCACTTAGTAGGTCAGAGAATATAAAATCTAGATCAGTTGTTTCCAACTTTTTTATGTCCCACACACCAGGAAAATTTTAATATATTCTCCTTCCCCATAAGTGCATGTAATGATTTATTGACAGCATTCTTTATACAAGAAAAAAAATTCAACAAACCATCTCACACTCCTAGAAATGTTACGACGCACCTCCAAGGAATGCAAGGACTCCTGGTTGGGAAACCCAAGAGTGATATAAACCTTTGGCTTTACAACTTATTACACTGGCAAAAAAAAAATGACTTAGTGCCTAGGATGTTTTAACTGTTTTTACCTAAAGTAAGAGTGTTGATTCTAGAAATGCTGTCAATTTTTTTTCTATTAGGTCTAATTTTCTTGTATACCCATTTAGAGAAGTTCGAGCATTGGTAATAGCTAGGAATCTAGAATCGTAGTACGTAGTTCAAATCCCAGTGAAAACATTACATTCATCTTAAAAATGGCCTTATGCCAAACTTGCTTGGTGGCTGCTCACCAAGTAAATATACTATACCTGTTTATGTAGAAAGCCGGTTGTTACAATAAATACGGGTAAATCGAAGAAACAATATTTTTATGCAACTGTAAGACACAAATTTACAAAATCACATCAAGATATTATCAATTAAATTATTTAATTGAAATTGTAAAAAAAGTGGCTAAGCACAGACATTATCAGCCATAATTTATGTTTTATCGATTTTCTAGAATGGAAAACCCAGTCCGGCATTATTGCGCTTGATAGACCAACAATTTCTCTGCAAGGATAGTGGTGCCTCAACAACTTTGATAGCAAAATTTTATGGCTCTAATATCAAGATGAAAACACACATCGCAATAACAATCTACAAATGTGATTATGATGCTAATGTTTATACAGAAATATCCCTAATATTTAGTTAAAAAGGTATACAATAACTAATATCTAAACAAATTGACCTGATGAGACATGATTAATATGTTTTTTTGTTTTTGTTTTGTTTTGTTTTTTTTTAATCAGCATCCCAAATTAGTCTAAATCAGCTTAGAAAACATGGGTGCTATAAAATGTGTTGGTTAATCTTGTTGGACTTTGTAAATAGAATATTTGTTTCCCTTTGAATATGATTAACGCTTAAGATTCTTGTTGGAAATTTGAAGCTTGTCGCTGACGGCTTCTCATTCCAAGCAGATGGAGAATCTCTCTCTTTCTTCCCTGATGATCAATTACGGATCGCTGTTGTTGATTTAATTGAGTTCAAACGCCACTCATTGTTTTCCACTTTTCATTAATTCATTTCTATTCAGTCGCGTTGTTTATTACTCTTTATGGAATTGTTTTGCGTCACCTTTCACACATACAATCCGACATAGAACGCTAATATGGATTTATTTCTTCTCCCTAATCAGACTTTAACTTTCCTTCTATCTCTTTATATCTTGTTATCTCTCCCTCTTCCTTATAAATACAATCTGACTCTCCTATCTACCCCACCCTCTCTCTCTCTGCACCCCTCTCTCTCTCTTTCTCTCTCTCTCTCTCTCTATCTATCTATCTTCTTCCCCCTCTTTCTCTCACCAAATAATTTCTCTTTCTTTCAAAATCAAACCTTTTTTATCTTCTTTTTACGTCATTTGTCATCAGATATTTTTAATCGCTTCTCTTCGACTCTGTACATTTTTTTCTTCTCTTCTTCAACTCAAGTTCTTTTTATTGCTACTACTACTACTACTACTACTACTACTACTAATGCTTCTTTTTCTTCGCATTAATATAGAATAATTTTCAATATTACCATTAATCGTGTATATGATAGTGATCGTTAGAAATAACAGGTATTAAAAACAATTTAATAATTTTTTACCTATTTTTTCATATAATTCATTTTATACTAAATTTTATGCATTAAATAACAAAAATTCAATTAACGGTGTATGTACGTTATGAACAACGGGTTTAAAAAATAGTTTAATAATTTTTACTTTTAAACATACATTCTTTTTTATAATATTAATTTCTAACGAAATTTTATACATTAACAAACAAAATGAACAATTTTAATCCAGTTTATATGACCGTTAAAAAATGGGTTATAAAATTGAATAATTTTTATTTTTAACTATCACATTTATTTATATTTTGTTTTGTTCTTTTTTTTTTTTCATACAATTCATTTCAAACTAATTTTTATCCATTAATTAAGAAAACAAAAATATTTCAAATAATTATTTTACTCAGTGAAACTCGGAACTTTAGTTTGTCTTCCCGGGTTTTATTGATTAATGCCAGAAAACAAAATAAAATTCTGTACAGCCTTGGTTGGTAGGGCGTCATTTTTATGTTTTGTCTTTGGTTTCTAACGGCACATCAAATTTTTCTAGCGATTTAACACCGATAATAACCATTTTTGTCAAATGTATTCTTTTTTTTTATTCCTTTAATAATTTTAATTTTTGACTTTTTATTATAGGCCTTGAAGAAAACCAGGAACTACGGTTATTAGCTCGGATAAGAAAATTAGATTGACCAGGATTTTTAACTCGGATACCATGACTTCAAAATGCTAGAACTGTGTCCCAATTCTTTTTTAAACGGTTAATTTTAAGGGCTTTTTTTTCTTTGGAATTCTTTGAGATGAGGCTTTATAATTTGTATAAGAATTTTTTTCAGACTGTTTTCTTTATAGTTTTTTTTTTATCACGTTTCGGCTAACTAACCCTCTGGCTTTCTTCAGATGTATTAACCAATATCAATTCTTGGAAATGTTTTCCCAGTAATTACTGTCTTTGAGTAGGATTGAAACAGTCAACTTTAATTAATGTTCTCATGGAAGTGATTCAATATCCCTATCCATTGCACTGGGGGTGAATAACCATAGGATAAATCTATTTGGTCGAACATCAATCAAAGCCCTTGTGTTATCCCTACGCATAGACGAGTTTCCTTTCCTGAGTCAACAGGGTTTATCTGTTCGAGACGGCTGAAAACGAATGCATGACTTTGACTGGGATTTGAACTTTGGAAATACGATTCCATAATCAAAGCTTCTACCGCTTCGTCATAAAGACTTTTTGGGGATTATAAATCTCATTGTCTGCCCTTCTTTTGTCGTGCTAATTGGTAATGATGGTAAAGACATCAACTCTAAAAGTAAAAACAATAGTCTGAAATATGAAAAAGTCAGTTATTCTTTTTTAATAACATCTGTAGGTATGCAATTATTTTGTTATGGGTTACATCTTTTTAACCTTTGCAAACCAATTGTTAAAAAAAGTTTTGTTAATGTATTCATATGAGGGTTAGGGAAAATTAGTCGGTTAAAGATGTAACAATATGATAAGACAACTGGGACTTCAAGTCGTGTATTACGATTGCAAAGACTGCGTTGATATCGTCAATGTATCCAGGGAAGAGAAAAAAGATCCCTCGTCGCAAACATCATAAACATAAGGATTTTTACGCCACGTATCAAGTTTAACTTAATACGTGGCGTAAAAATCCTTAATAAGCCACCATGTCCGCAATTATAAGAAAATATGATATTGGAAGCAAATTGGGAGGGGGGGCATTAGATGAAGAGAAGAAAGAAAGAAAAAAAAGAATTGGAAGAAACAAGAATGAAATACGAGCTCAACTCAGTTCTCAGTTGCAATTTGGAAGATGAAGGAGAGAGAGAGAGAGAGAAAGAGAGAGAGAGAGAGAGAGAGATAGGAATAAAGAGAGGTAGACAGAGAGAGACTAAGAAGATCAAGAATCCCATATGGATTCAACTGAGTTTTTGGTTCAAATTGCTGGGGTGGGCATCATTTGAATTAAAGAGAGAGAGAAAGAGAAAAAGGGAGAAAAAGAGAGAGGGAGAAAATAGAAAAGGAGGGAGGAAGAGAGAGAGAGAGAGAAGTAGAGAGAAAGAGGGAAACTAAGAAGCCAGAATGCCCGACGGACTGAACCTCGTTCTTGGTTCAAATTGAGGCTTGGGAATTATCTGACGTGAAGAGTAAGAGAAAAACAGAGAGAGAGAAAAAGAGAGAGAGAAAGAGAAGACACAAGAATGCCATACGGATTGAACCAAATTGTTAGTTCAAATTAAAGGTCGGGATTTATAGAGAAAGAGAAAGAAAAGGCGAGAGTGAAAGAGGGGGGGAGAGAGAGAAATATTGGAAGAGAGAGAGAAAAAAAGAAAGGGAGGAGGAGATAAATAAAAAGTAAGAATGACATATGGACTGAACCCTCTACTCGGTTCAAATTAGGAGGCACCATTAGAGAAAGATAGAGAAAGAGATAGTAAAAGAGAAAGAAATAGAAGAAGAAAGATAGAGAGAGAAAGAGAGAGAGAGAGATAAAGTAAGAAGATACAAGAATGCCATATGGACAGAACCAAGTTGTCAGTTCAAATTGAAGGGTGGACATTATAGAAGGAGAGAGAAAAGACGAAGAAAGAGATAGTAAAAGAGAAAAAAAAGAGAAGATAAAGAGAGAAAGAGAGAGATATATAGATTAAAAAGAAGCAAGAATGCCATACGGACTAAATCTCGTTCTCGGTTCAAAGCTGCAAAATTGATGAGACAAGTTTGTGGTCGATGCCAAGTGACTTTCTAGATGCAGAGGTGAATGACACAAGAAAACTTACAAGCATTTCACGCTTTTTGTTTCGAATCAAGCGGGAGTCGTTAAAACACAAAAAGGAAAAAGAAAGAAAAAAAAAACAAATATGAAGAAAACTATTTAAAATTAATCCCGCCATCTTGTAGCGTTTCGAGTTTCTTGCAGACATTTTTATTTGCAAAAAAAGGAGAAAACTGCTTGGGTTTCGATTCCATTTTTTTTCTCTTTTTCTTTTCGTATTTTATTTTTTGTTTGCGTTTTTTTGGGAGTGGGGGAGGGTTTTTTTCTTTTTCTTTTATTTATCTTCCTTTTCTTCCTTTTTTTTTCTTGTTTTTTGTTTTTCATATTTGGTTTGTTTTTCTTCTATTTTTTTTTGTTCCTCCATGTTTTTTTATTCTTTCTTTCATTTTTGATTTTTTTCTTTGTTTTTTTTGTTGTTTTTTTTCATTTTTTTATTAGATTCCTTTGTTTCTTTTTTCTTTTAATTCATTTTATTTTTTTCTCTCAATGTTTTTGTTTAAATTACTTTTTTGCTTTTTCGGGGGTTTTTTTTTTGTTTTTTTTCTGGGTTTTTTTTCTGTTTTTTTTTTTTTTTTTAATTTTTTGAAAATTATTTATATATATATTCCTTATTTTTATTTGGGAATATTTTCAATTTTTTTGTAAATTTTTGTCGTTTTTATTTTTCATTTTTTAATGCCAGTTTGTTTTTTATTGTTTTTTAATTTCTTATGAGCTTTAATTTTTAATCTTTATTAAATTCTAATTTTTGAGAATTTATGATTTTATTTTACTTTCTTTCTTGCTTTTCAATAGTTTATCTATTTTTTTATGTGTTTTCCTCCTTTTTTTATGACTTTTCCAAAACTGTTTTTCTAATTCTTTCTTTTTCTTTTTATTTTTACGCTTTTAGTTTTTCTTTGATTTTGATGTTCTGTCTTTTTTTATTATTTATTATTAGTTTTTATCTTTTTTTCTTTTACTTGGTTCGGATGTTTTTATATGTTTGTTTTTTTGTTTCGTTTTTCGCGCGAGCGTGCTTCTCTATGTGTATGTGTATGTGTATGTGTTTGTGTGTATGTTTATTTGTCTGTCTGTCTGTCTGGCTGTCTGTCTGTGTCTGTCTGTGTGTATCTGTCTGTCTGTGTGTATCTGTCTGTCTGTCTGTGTATGTGTTTTTCCTTTTTCCCTGACCAATATCTTCCGGAAGCTCCATGTTGGCCTAGTGGTCAGAGATTTGACATCCCGTTTTCTCAAATTTAATGTCGGCTGGCTCTCTTCTGTAAGGGGACATTTTCTTTGAGCAAGATCTTCTTTCTTTTAAGGAGAACCAAGTTTATTGCTTGGTGCATTAGAGGGGGAGTGGGGGGACAGAGATTGACAATTTTTACAAGCCGGTTGCAGTGAGGGTAACCTAAGACAAGAAAGCATAAAACTGGCTCAGTGCAGAATTTTTGATCAGTTCTCGACTTAACAAATAGCATCGTTATACAAGACACAAAATCCCAGACACCTCTTTAGATTTATTTTTGAGTTAATTCCTTTTAAAAAGAAGATATGGATTTCCCTATTTCCAAAATTAATAGATAGTTTGATTGATTGATTGATTGATTGATTGATTAAATTGATTGATTGATTGATTGATTGATTGATTGATTGATTGGTTGGTTGATTGATTGGTAAGAGAAAAAAAGGAAAGAGATAAACAATCAGAAGGACAGACAAACAGACCGACAGGTTCCAATCAAAAACTGTATAGAGCAACATCTTGAGTTTTAACCCTGCTTTCTTCATTGTGCACACCTGCAATTAGATGAGTTTCCACCCTGCCAATGCCTGGTTGGGATAGGAAAGATAACCGTACAACACATCATTTATGAGTTTCTTATAGCAGTAGGATCCATACATACATACACATCTACACAAGTACATGTACGCACACGCACCCACACATACGCATACCCACAGATAGACAAAAATCGAAACATATACTTGCATAAAAACAAATAAATATATAATGATAATCTACAGAAATACCAAAACAAAGAATCGGAAGGAGAGGAAAAAAAGAAAAAAGAGAGAACCTAGAATAATAATAGAAAAGGCAGAAAGAAGAAAAAGGAAAAGAAGATACAACAATAAGCCCCTCACACTTCCTAAGTAATAAAAAAGATAAGGAACTTTTGACCCGAAGTTGTCCGGGCACAGCACAACAATCCAAGAACTGCTACAGACAAGAAGCACTTAGAGTGAGCCCCTTGTTTGAAAATGGAATTTTAATTCCGAAATATTACCAAATATAATAAACAACGCATCATAACGCCTTATAAACTTTGCAATTTTGTACCTTTACATCAATAACCTTATGATGCTTCAGAAGAACTATATCCTACTATATTTCTTCTTTCGCCTTATCTTGTCAGGGCCGATATATCGGCTCCTAGGGACCAGCGGGTTCTAATTTCTACAATAAGTTTTTGCTTAAACTCTTGCGACTTCTTTTTCATTAGTTTTTTAATTTAAAAATCTCACTGTCACAACGAAAAAATAAAATAAAATAAAATAACACCCGAAATTACCTGAGGGTCAGTCAGTTAGCAGGGTGTGACTGGTATGTATGTGAAATAGATTCGTTGGCCCAAAGGAATTTAACCCCTAATTTTATGACTCCCCTCCCCTTTTACGTACATTCAGCAACAGCTTTTACAAAAAAGATTAAAACAGGGAGTCTTAAACCTTACGACGACGACCCCTTTGTGAGAATGATGTTTTTTTTTTATTTAGCGATCCCAAAACAACTATATTAAATAATTTATTTGAATATATCGATTTGAATATATTTAATATATTTATTTGAAAATATTCATTTGAATATATTTATTTGAATTTGAATATATTTAATTGAATATATTTATTTGAATATACTCAAGATATTTATTTGAATATATTTAATGTATTTATTTGAATATATTTAATGTATTTATTTGAATATATTTAATGTATTTATTTGAATATAATTAATGTATTTATTTGAATATATTTATTTGAATATATTTAATGTATTTATTTGAATATATTTGAATATATTTATTTGAATATATTTATTTGAATATATTTGATGTATTTATTTGAATATATTTAATGTATTTATTTGAATATATTTGATGTATTTATTTGAATATATTTGATGTATTTATTTGAATATATTTATTTGAATATATTTATTTGAATATATTTGATGTATTTATTTGAATATATCTATCTATTGATATAAAAGGCAAGATGTTTGTGTGTGTTAGTGTGCTAGCTATGCACGGTGCACTGCACGGCCACATCTTTTATCGGGTTTTAATAAAAATTCACACAGTTGTTTCTTAAACCCTCGAAATCTTTACCACGGAATTATGTACCAATTTTCTAGAATATCGATTTTTCTGACCCAGACTCCTTTAGGAACATTTATGTATTTATTTGAATACATTCGATGTATTTATTTGAATATATTTGATGTATTGGTCTAAATGTATTTAAATATATATTTATTTAAATATAATTTAATATATTTATTTGAATATATCTATTCAAAACAAATACATCAAATAAATATATATAAAAAGAAAACAAACGTAAAAATCTAAAATAAAAAAAATTGCATAAATGTCATGAAAATTGCATAAATAATATAAATATTCAAAATAGTATAAAATAAATAATATAAAATAAATAAAATAATATAAACAAAAAAATGCACAAATATCATAAAATAGTTTTTAATTACAAAAAGCGAGGAAAATGGAAGCCATTAAAAAAAGTCTATTTTATTAAAAGCCAGCAAACTCCGTTCGGCTAATATTCCACACTCACAGCCCAAGATTTTTCAATCCCCACCCTTTACGGTCGTAATATCCATAGTTTAACCCCTTCTCGACACCGAAGAGCTGATATATCGGCCCTGGTGACACAATGAAAAAAAATTGCCCACCAATAAAGTCTAAAAGAAGGCACCTAAAGTGACTAGTATAGTTGTTCATCTAGCTAAGGATTCTGGTGTACGGTCTTTCCATCACCCGACTATTCATCTCTAGACTTTTCATCACGTGTTTTTTTTTTCATCACTTTGATTTTTAAAGAAATTTAAGTTTAGTAATGTTTGCTAACATTAAGTTAAAATAAAATGAAACTATTTGGAGAAGTTTGTTTAGATTTTTAAATTTAAGTTCTGTAATGTTTGCTAACATTAAGTTAAAATAAGATGAAACTATTTGGAGAAGTTTGTTTAGATTTTTAAATTTAAGTACTGTAATGTTTGCTAACATTAAGTTAAAATAAGATGAAACATATAAAGAAGTTTGATTAGATTAAAAAAAAAAAAATAGAGAACAAATTAAGTGAAATAAATCTTTTTTTATTGTTTATTTTTTAAAAAGTTTGAAAAAGTGGCTGATATTCACTTTATAGATTTTAATAATCTCTCACAAAAATAACCCTCAAATTGTCAAAGGGGCTAAAAGTTTAACGTAATAAAAAATAATTACATAATTATCATTATTACATGAATAAATGTAATTTTTTTCTTTGGGGTGATGAAAGTTATCAATATTGAGGTGATGAATTGTCCAGTTGATAAAAAAGTCTAGTGATGAATAGACCGGGATGAATCGTCAGGTGATGAGAAGTCGGTAAACCTTCTCCCATTCATCAGTCCAAGAACTGCTATCCAAGAGACCTTTTCCTTTTCTCTCATTTCTCTTTCTCTATCTGACCAATCCCTGACCTTCCAGCAACAATTTCAAGCTAATCAGTACCATCAGAGAGCCCGCACCCAAAGCACGTGTATGTTAATAGTGAATAATATGACTAAAAACAAAATAATCCATTATGTACAATAAAAATAAAATACTTCTTTTTAAAAAGGTTAATATTTGTATTCCTTATTATTTTTCAAACAATCAAATATACAAATATTACAAAACTTTACTTGATTTATGGTTTGCCATTATGATTGTTATTTATGACAATGGATGGACGTCAGACAAGCAGATTAATATATAGATTAATAATTATAGAAAACATTATATAATAATTCAAAGAGTTTATTTAGAGTAAATAGTTCAGTGCTTCTAAATGCAAAGAATATTTGTTTTTTATTTTACCTTAAAAAAGACAGTGGATTCAGATTCTTTCATATCGGATGGAACAATTAAATTTCCATATTGCGTTTCCAGTTGAAATCCAGTAAGATTTTCTGGGTTTGTCTTTAAACCAGCAATGTCAGCAAATGAGTTATTCAGGCCAAATGGCTCATCAACTGGTTGAGTTTCCAAAATTTTGGAACTTGTTGTTAGAATCATGTTGTTCATGGCCATCTGAGAACAATGGGGAGAAAAAAAGACTCACATGAAATCAGGATGAAAAAAAAAAGGTTTTGATAAAGTTTTAAACTAAGTTGACCCCTTGAAGCCTATCCCCATTCACCACAGTTGTAAGGTTGACTGCTTGGTCATAAGGTTGACCCCTCAGTCGTAAGGTTGACCCCTTGATGCTCATCCCCATTCACCATGGTTGTAAAATAGGTAAATAGTTAGTTCTGCTCTACTTTAAGGACCAAAGGGCAACAACCATCATATCTCCATCACCACCCCCGGATTTCATCTGCTGATTGGCTTTGTAAGCAAAGCCTGGCTACCTAAGAACGCCATGATTCAGTCCATTCATCTCTAAGACTGTAGTAGGGGTATCATACCAACAGATAAAGACGAAAATTAATTCAACTGTTCAGTTTCATTTCTTCTGTTGCATATTGAGAGCCCGTGGGAATTTTTCCATATATTTTATATTCATACCTTGGGGCTACAAAAAATATTTTTTGCATTATTGATCACCCCTACTTAATCCTTTGGTTTCAAAAAAAAAGGACAGCAAACACATTTGGGCTGACGTCGTAGTAGTAGAAAGTCACATGATTAACAATTCCATTTAACTGACCAATCACGGCTCAAGTAAGCAAACATTTTTTTTATTTGCTTTTTTTCACAAAAAACAAAAGCAGAATTTTTTTCTTTCATAATTCTTGTTGTTGGTTTTACTCTTAATTCTTTGCAAATTATTTTCTTATTAAACAACACGTTTTATTTTAATGGTGATATGTTACAGAATTATAATTCAACCTTTCATTTTCTGCAACAATATTCACTGCCATCAATGATGGCTTTATTTCCTTTGGATCCAGAGGGAAACGGCGATATCCAGTGAAAAAGATGAAATTATAAATTAGCCGATCAGATCTGTTCCATGAAAGAATCATTGTTGTGGTGCCGAGTGGTAAGCATCAAGAATGGAACAAACGTCCAGGTGAATAGTTTGATGGAGCATTTATACAAAAGGAAGTTAGTAAGATACAGAAGAGTTAGTACAGTGTATTCAACAATGCAGGAGTTAGCCTTCTCCTCGTGGCGGCTTCGGATACGGTTAACATGCCCGCTGGGAGAGTCTATGTTTCGGTGATAGCGAGGGGAGGTAGCCCCCACAACAATTATATATGAACGAAATATCGTCCATGTCATTTTTTTTTGTCTTAGTTGGTCACTATTGCCATTATAATGGCCTTTCATGGTCTAATGGGTTGAAGATTATGAAAACATAAAAGTCATAAATACCTTGCAGCTTATTTATCTACAAATGTATTTTAATTTGTACAACTATTTTCTAGACTCTTCGTCTGCATTCTTATCATGGTTATATATTCAAATATTCATAATCCCACCTAAAATCACCAAGATTTAAAGGATTTAACACTCTGGGTGGTCATGATTAACAGAAAGAGAGTAGGCTACCCCCATGGTTTGAATAAAGGATTAAGTTTGAGGTTCTATAATTCCCGATTACGACAAGAAGGTTCCTGTGTTCGATCACCAGCAGATAACCAAATGGTTCATCAGCTGAAACGTTGTGAATATAACAATGATAAAAATGAGGATCACAGTCAGAAAAATAGTTGTACGAATTATCAAGCCTTATCCCAAACGATTCCGAATAAAAATATATTTAGAAAGAAAAAGATAGTAAGGCCTTTTGTGATCAGGTGTCATGCTTAAAGGAGGAAAATACACAAATATTTAAATACAAGGAATGCAATACAAAGTTGATAAAGAAATTATCAAATTATAAATTAAAAAATGTATTTTAATAAATAAATCAACCGAGAAAATCTGTGTCAAACATGAATTCTTTCTCACCTTTAAATCTGTCATGTTGTTTTCAAACTTGGAATCCAAATTCAGAGACGCTGAAAAAAAAATGAATAATGATAATTGAAAAAAAAATGTATTAGTTGTGAGAGCACATTTATTTTGCGTAACCGAACAAGATCTTTAAACTGTATTTAAACTAAATATTTTACTAATATATACTTGGTGAGGAGCAAGCAGTATTATTTCAATAAAATAAATTCTTACTATCATTTTAATAATAAAGCCAATAATTTGTTGTTCTTAGTCAAATCCATTACAATAAAGTTAACACTGTAACTGAACTCGGTCGATACAAAAAAAAACAAGGCTTATAGTTTTCATACTAATGTTTAACCCATTCGACTCTAAAGGGCCGATATACCGGCCTTAGTAACATAAGGCATTAAAAAAGATACACACACATCTTGATCCTAGTATGCCCCTTTAATCGAACAGCTACGAGTGACTAGTTGGTAATTTTGCTCAGCCAGGGCCCAAAGGTGAAGGCAAAAATATCGGTTTGTGTGTGTCTTTTTTACCTTGAGTTACCAGGGCCGATATATCGGTTCTTTAAGGTTTAAAGAGTTAAATGATATTTCACTCGGCGCTTTTGCAGAACAAGCAAATGGAGAAATTGACCAGAATATTTTTTTGGTGGGGGGCCGGTTAAAAGATAGCAATTTGATTGGCTAATGAATCTCTAAAACCTAACCCGAAACCCCAAACCTATCCTATAACCCTAACCCGTAACCTTATCCCTAAACCCTAGCCAATTAAATTGCTGCCTTACAACCGCTACTGTCTTATAACCGACCCAGACCAAAAAAATATTCAGACTAATTTCTCCAATTGCTTGTTCTGCATAGGTGCCTTTGATTCATTGACTGTTTGGTTATACCGTGAAAACTGCACAAAAAGAAAACAATATTTCTAAATGAAATAACAAATTTTAGAGATAAAATTACAAACCAGTGAAATTAATTTCATAATTCTTATTTACTTATTGGGAGCAAACGATAATAAAAGAAATGGGTATTTACCATTATTTGCCTGTGGGCCTCGTGAAGTTAAAAACGGTCTTCCTCTCAACCCTCTCATCTCTCTAATGCTGAGCCCGCAGTAAAAAGTCATCAATGTAAAAATAAGATTTGTTCGAACTCTAAGTATATAAATTGCACGAGGTTGCATAATTAAATCTATATAAAATTATGGGAAATTGAATTGCCAAAAGAAGTGGGGTATTATACCATTTCTTTTGAAGTCTCCTCTTGCATAGTATTCGCTGCGGCAGCCGACAGTTAGTTACAATACTCAGATTATGACTAAGCCTCATTTCAAAAATGAAAAACAATAAAATAAAAATAAAATCTTTTTTATTTTATTTTTTTAATTTAATAATGAAATGAAAAACACGAAAAAAATTACCGTTGGTCAATCTGATCCAGTCCTCTTTGGAAAAGTTTCTCGTCATTAAAGTATTGGTCAGATTTGTTATTCCTTCACCAATATTTTGCGTGTAACTAGTGTTGTTGTTGTATTTATCAACCTTCACAAAAAAAAATGGAAAAAAGGAGATATTTAATTGATACAAGGAATTTTTTTGTGGCGTTGTTGTTGAGCAGAGAAGTTCTCTTCTTCTCACCCGTTTCTGATTGGGAATTTTATTAGCTATCAATCATGCAGGAGGGGACCCCTAGTGTACCGGGCCCTCGAACATAATCCGATTGACCGATGGCTCAGTCGGTCCCTGAGTTACATTGTTGAGCTTTAAATTAATTGACCTTAAATTAGAGTTAAATTAATGAATGACTGATTCGGGCATCTCGTCTGATATCAGAAACGTGCTTAGGGCCCCCGCAGACCATACAATTGCAAGGGGACCGCAAAGGGATCACAAGGCAAGGCTCCATGGCTTTACAGATTTTTTTTGTAAAATATCGAAATAATTTACTAGGATTAACTAGAAAATCTTTATCACACTTGTTGAAAAATACACCTATCTGTTCATATCTCTCTGTCTGTCTTTTGTGTTTCTATATATATGTATATGTATGTATAAATAGTCTTTGATCGAAACCTATAGCGTGTTAAGGGGAGGCAAGTTGCCTTTGTTAGAGTTAAGGGACCGTAAGGCGTAATCTGCGTCAGGACCCCTAGATGGTTAAACACGGTCGACATCGCGTATGTTCAATGAAAATAAAAGCACAGTACCTTTGCGTTAACATCTAGTGAAATATTAAAATTATTTTCAATGTCGTTGAACACGTCGATGATATTTGTCGCATTTTGGCTTGATTCCGCCATCTTCTGTCGAATTCTAACATCATAGCTCGGCTAAAAAAAAAAAAAAAAGAAAAAAAAGTCTGGTTAATCCTTTGAACCTCAAAAGGCCGATATATTGGCCATGAAAACATAAGGCAAAAAAAGACACACCGATATTTTGACCCTAATATGTTGCTCTACTATAACTGCACTAAGTAACAACTAATTTTAATAAGTTAGGTTTCAAATGATTAATTGATGGAAACAACGAGAAAGAAAACTTACTTTTAAAAAACCTTAAATTAAATTAAACCCTTTACTCTATCTAAATATTTATTTACTTCTCCGATGCCCGTCCGGTATCACTAAGAATAAGGCAGTCGACGTGGCTCAGTGGATAGACAATCGGACTTCGGAACCGTGTTACGCGGGTTCGAATCTAAGTTGTTCCGTCTACGTTAACATGTCGACTAATACCCTTGGGAAAGGTATGAAGCCAAATATTCCCTCCAGTTATGGGTTAAATAGCGCAAGACCTCAACGGTGGATGTCGCGGATGATGTCAACAGTGACACAACGGCACTGAAGGCGGGAAAGGCTGCAACAGAGGATGGCCTCCAGTCGTCATGGTTCTATCCGTGCCATTGGAACAAGGCCAACCTCTGCCAAGGAGTCGTGGTGGTGACTGCAGGTACATCAGTCTCCCCACGTTAAAAGACATCACGCACAGGCGTCCTCTACGAAAGGGTCCACAGATCCAAGATGGAGGACAGTCATACTCGACAAC
>JAUZSX010258671.1:0-15111 GCA_034780655.1 Idiosepius hallami
AGAATCATACACACACGCTATATATATGTATCTCACACACGCACACACACAAATCAACTTATAAACAATAGAGCACAGAATCATACACACACGCTATATATATGTATCTCACACACGCACACACACAAATCAACTTATAAACAATAGAGCACAGAATCATACACACACGCTATATATATGTATCTCACACACGCACACACACAAATCAACTTATAAACAATAGAGCACAAAATCATACACACACGCTATATATATATATATATCACACACACACTTTCTCTCACACCCACATATACCCACACATAAATCAACTTATAAACAAGCCATCGCAGAATCATACACACACGCTATATATATATATATATATATATATATATATAACGTACAAAAAATGCATAAAAACATCTAATTAAATATGGTTTTATTAAACAATACATGAATGACTTCATTTGTTTTACTCTCTATGAATATTTTAGGAAAGACAAAAGCAAGAAATAATTTTTGAATTTTTTTTAACACATGAGAAAAACCGTAGCACTAGTATAAAAACATGAACATTGATAGTTCTAGGAATTGAGCATGTAGAAGGCATTACTTTTGGAACGATTCTCGTAATTTAATCTTCCAAGACATTTTGTTTTACTGAATTCTGTTAAATAAATTTTGACATTTTTTTCCATTTTATTTTCTAGGTAAGAATGTATTTCTTGGATATCCCAATAGTGCTGGATAATAGGATTTTTTCAAAGAAGTACGGTAACATTTATTTTCCAATTTAAAATTTCTATTTCAATTTCATTTGAAAAATGTTCCCTAATTGTATTATAATTCCATATCGCCATTTATTACCTTCAATTTACCGAATTACGGTTAGTATTAAACATGTATCAACATAATGCCTTTATTAGATACTGTGTCTTTCCATTGATCAGTAAATAATAGTATTCTTTAAAAATTATCAAGTGTTTTTATGGGGAAACACAACTGCAGAAAATAAAAATGTTTAGAATTATCTTTTGGTTATTTTTAGAAAAAAAATATTTTTTAAGATAATTTTTTACAATCAACAAGCATAATGAATTGATATAAGGATTCCTACTTTCTATTGCAATTTTAATGGAAATGCTGCTAGAATAAACCTATATTTATTTCTGCTAACAAATTGCATTAATTTAAACATACTAGGAATCAAAGCCAGAAAAAATATTTAATTATTGTTTTTCTTCATTTGCATTTGAATAGGCACAGCTGTGCAGTTTAATTCCAGAAACGAATCTTATGTAATATTTTTTTAATTAAATGCATTAGAAGCTTTTGCAAAATGACGATCGCTGCATCAGAGATATTTGATTATAACATTGCTTATATAAGTTTGTCATTTAATGTTAATATTTCTTTTAGATTTTAAAGGTACATAACTAAAATGAATAAGTTTTGGTTAAGAATAGATTCAAAAGCTCAATGTAAATATTATATTACTAGATTGTGAATAACTAGTCACAATTACTATCATGTTTTAGTTTACAATTAGTTAATTCAAGTTTTTTTCCATAAACTTTCACACGTGTATGTATGTTAAAATACGTACAAATATTATAGACAATTACGACTGAAAAAGTTAAATCGTACCTAAAAGGTCTTTGAAAACTGTTCAAGGAAATAAATTAATAGGTTCTGATATTTTAAAGCTATTTCCTGTTAAGATTTTTTTGTCAAACTTCATTTTTTACTAAGTACATTGTTAGAAAAGCACTGTATACGCTATTATAAATCCATTGCTGGAAAACGGATCCATATCCTTATAAAATTATGAACCTGAATATGTTCCATAACAGAATTACAAAGATTTTCACTCATTTATACACAATCTGCCTATCCTCTTTTTGAAATAAACTATGCACGTTTAAATTCTAAATAGTTCGTCTGAACATAAATGATTTCATATTATACACCATCTACATGATTCCTCTTAGAAATGCATTATGGTTTATACCATAAGCATTCTATTAAAACCAATAATAAGTATAGCAGCATATTAAAATTATGCCTTTGGTAAATAATGTTAATCTCACTAGAAAACTGTTTTAACCCTTCCGACCTTAAGGGGCCGATATATCGGCCTTAGAAAAAAAGACACATGGACATTTTGACCCTAATATGGTCCTTTGATAAAACGACACAGGGTGACTCGTTGGTAATGTTGCAAAGTCAGGGTCCAAAGATTAAGACCGAAATATCGGTACGGTGAGGATCTGAGTGTGTCTTGTGCCATATTTTAACAGGGCCGATATATATAATATATATATATGTGTGTTTCTTAGGGTTTAACGGGCTAATATGATTCTGGTTAAATAAAATATGGTTCAAACATGTCTACAATTTTATTTGCATTATTTAACCTTAAGTCAATTAAAACAAGTGATTACATGTTTGTATTATGTATAAGATTTGCTTGCATCAAAGTAATCTAAAAGGTCATTAACGCTAGAAGCAAAGATTAAATCAAATTCCTAGAAAACGACCTGATTCTAAAGAGACTGGTCAAAGACCAGACGGCATGATGTTATCGACAATGACCTACACAAATAAATAATAGGAAGAAATATTGACTATTCTTCGAATAATATACGAGATGACTCTATATGAATGTAATATGATTGTTTAAATTCAAATTTAATTTCTATAAGCTGTTGAAACTTTTTGGACGAAATCTTATATCTAAAAGCGTCCTTGTGTGTAATTCTGTTAGATTGAAGTACAGTTTAAACAAAACAACTTGGCCATTCTTTGACCTAGAGACTTGAAATTTGAAGTATTAGGAATTGTGGGAATAACCTGTTTTGTTTTGAACCGGAGAAACCGCAATTTACTAAAATAATTTTCAGCTTCGAAAAACGAAACAAAAAACTGTTTTGATTACAAAAACAGATCAAAACCGGCACAAAAAGCGTGTAAAAGATATTTCGTATTTTTTTTTTGTTGAAACTCATTTAACAGATTTAATTAAGTATTTTAAAGAAAAGTATTCTACACTTTTATCATATTACATTACTTACTATTAGTTAGAGTTACATTGCAAAATTATTTTCGATTTTTAAAATTTTCCTTTTATTCCATTTAATAGTTAGCTAGGTGTAGGAAATGTCACCTTTTTGTTTGAGCAAATTAATGTATTGAAATCTACATAAACTTGAATTACTAAATCATAATGCGCTAGTTTGAATTCCCTGATCTTTTAAACTAATTTAATAATTTAATAATCACTTGGAGATTTTTGAAAGCGTTTAAACGCTGTCATAAAAACTTTGTTATAAAAACTTTGTTATAAAAACTTTATAAAAAATGTTTTTTAGCAGATTATTTGTTCATTTTTTTATCCTTTAGAATGATCATTTTTCATAATTTGTATTTACTAATTTTTGCGAATAACCCCAAAATTGTCAAAAGTCTTAAAAATAAAACGTAATAAAAAATAAAATAATTACATAAATAAAAATATTACATAAATATTTTTTTCTTTGGGATAATTAAAGTCCTCGATGTCGGGATGATTGTGTTCACACAATGAAAAAATGTCTAGTGATTAAAAGTCTAACAATTATATTTCCCTGAATAATACCCTGGTGATGAAATTTCAGGTGTTGAAAAGTCAGTAAACAAAAAAAAAACCTTTTATATGAAGGAGAAGGTTTTCATATACTATGAACCTAATGCTTATATGACGTTACAAACATTCAATAAATGGCCCTCTATATTTGTCTTCTCTTTATTATTGATATTCATAAAACCTTGTGTTTAAAACTTTTTATTTTCAAAATATTGACACCTCGAAAAACAAGTGGACCTGATCTCTGCTTCACAGATTCAATTTAAAGGGTTGTAAAAAGATATTTCCTTTTTAACAAAGAACAAAGTTTATAAATTTAGATAAGAAGACAATGTTATCAATTGAATAATAAATCATTTTCTCTATGATAATTAAATGATTCAAAACCGGAAGGGAGACAATATGAAATAGAAGATCAATGTCGAAAAATGGGAAAAAAATGCAAATATTGGCTGGACATTATTGAAATTAAAACCAAGACGTGACAAACCAAGACGTGACAAAACAAGTAGAAAACAAAATAAGTCTTTGAAAAAAAAGAAACAAGAATTTTTCTAATCAATTATATTTGATGATGAAAACAATTTATATACTTCTTAAAATGATACAAAAATAATTAAAATAAATTAAGTTAATATGACCTTTGAATTTGACTAAAAAAATCATCATGACAAGGAAACATCATCAGTTATGCTTAATTAACGGTCCTTTAAAATCATCAGACAGTCTCCTTAGGTTGACCCATCCAATTCAAAACAAAACACTAGGGAAATAAGTCATATTGAAAAATTTAAAGCTTCAAAAATCTATGCATCCTCTACAAGGATAATTTTCCAAAATGGATTTATTCGTTAAAAACACGTAAAATCCTATCTTAACAATATATTTCATTACATTTTAAGTAAAAATGAACTTGATGGGGTTTGAAAGTATTTGGAGTTACTGGCGATATTTAGATACATTAAAACTTGATATTAAGGCTTTTATTAACATAAACCCTGAAGAAAAAAAGGTGGGATGTCTGCTCTTTCAATAAAATCTTAATAAATAAAAATTTTCAAACAGAATTTTGATATATAAATAACGCGTGTCTGATAAAAAATCACTACCTAATATTCGTCAATATTTGTTCCCCAAACCAGAAATTTCATGTGTGCGGTATTCAACTTTAGTGAATTCTTTTCAATTGATTTTGCTAAAACGTTAAAATTTGTAAAAAAAAAAAATAAATAAAAAGAACACAACTTAATATAAACACAAAAGCGGGCATCAAAGCATTCAACTTCAACATTTGTATAGTAAATAATTCAAATTTTAAATATTTGCATTGCGCAATAGCAAATTATATTCCATTAATTAAAATTTTAACTGATATACAGAAAAGTTTACAATTCTGTGTGTGTGTGTGTGTGTGTGTGTGTCTAGGTTGTGGTTTTTTAGTCCACATGGTTTTATTCGTTTTTTTTTCCTAGAGGGGATGAGGTGATCCATAACTATTTCACAGGTTTTAGTTCAAATATGAACTTAACTGGAATGTCTAGGATTCGAATTTCCCGATACCAATTAGACCTCCCCTATTTGTTGAAGACTTACGAAGACAGATGTAATAGCATAAAAACGAACTACCCCTTGTACTTCAATAGTGCAAGACCTCAACGGTGGATGTGGCAGATGATGTCCTCAGTGACACAACGGCACTGAAAGCGGTGAAGACTGCAACAGAGGATGGCCCCCAGTCGTCGTGGTTCTTTTTCCATGCCATTGGAACCAGGTCTTCCTCTGACAGGCGTCCTCCCGCTAAGACGGAGGACAGTCATACTCGAACACGAGTGACTGCCAAGAAGAGAAGAAGGGTGTGGTTGGTCAACGTGGCTCAGTGGATAGACAATCGGACCTCGGAACCGTACTATGCAGGTTCGAATCCAAGTTGTTCCGTCTACGTTGATATGTCGAGTAAAACCCCTGGGAAAGTTACGAAGACCAATATTCCGTCCAGCTATGGATTAAATAGTGCAAGACTTCAACGGTGGGTGTGGCGGATGATGTCTACAATGACACAATGGCATTGAAGGCTGAAACAGAGGATGTCCTCCAGTCGTCGTGGTTCTCTCCATGCCATTTGAACCAGGTCCTCCTCGGCCAAGGGGCCGTGTGGTGACTGCTGGTGCATCAGTCTCTCCACGTTAAAAGACATCACGTGCAGGCGTCCTCCCGAAAAGAGGCACAGGGACCAAGGCGAAGGACAGTCATACTCGACAACTAGTGACCGCCGATGATGTTAATGATGATATAGGGTGTTCAAAAGCCAATGTGCATTATGGGTATATAGAAAAATAAATAGAATGTTCTATTATAAACCATAAGGATAATACATTTTTTTACCTAAAAAATGTTTTTATTTATTGTATCACAGCTTACCTTAACGGAAATGATGCAAATGTTTTGTATTGACATTATATTCGGTCACCCATATTATATATATATATATATAAATATATATATATGAAATGGACGGTAATGTCTAGACATGCTTCTACTTAGAAAAAAACGACATAATGGCTGCTGTAATCGAATATTTTGATGGTTAGTCTGTCTGCTGAAGTTGACAGTTGCGTTGTTATTCGACCACTTAAACATTGTGTCCAAAGTGCTTTGGTACTCGCACGAATTCCAGGACGCTTTGGACGTTTTACTTACGAAAAACTATCAAACAACAGAGCAAAAAAGAAAAAAAAAGTTGTTCATCAAACGTACAGTTTAAAAAGACTGTGTGCCTCGCCCGGATTCAATCTGTCAAAATATGGGCAGCATTAGTTCTGGGCGAAGTAACGTTAGCAACGAGGAACATCCGGGATTTAAAAAGACAGGAACAAAATAAGTAACATCAATAGATATAGTTTTATATATAAAAAAAAACTTTCTCGTATTATAATATTGTAGAAAAAATATTAATATTTGATTTGGATTGTTTAATTCATGTTTTATAATATATCAACTTTTTTATATTATTTAATGCGGAGAAAAAAAAATTTTATAAACGGTTTTTTTGTCCACACGGTTTTTTTCGTTTTTTTTTCCTAGAGGGGATGAGGTGATCCATAACTATTTCACAGGTTTTAGTTCAAATATTAACTCAACTGGAACGACTAGGATTCGAATTTCCCGATGCCAATTAGACCTCCCCTATTTGTTGAAGACTTACGAAGACACAGGTAATAGCATAAAAACGAACTACGCTTTGTACTTCATTATCTACATATTCTTTTGCAAAATTTTTGGTCATTTTTTGCTTCAATATACATTGAATTAAACAAAGCCTTTAGGTTTGTCTTGTATAAAAATGGTTGCAATGACATCAATGTTAGCATTTGAAAATAGCAATGAAACTTTCAGGTCATGAATGAATAATGTCAGTCATCATAACTGTGCTATTTGCAATTGTCTCTAAGCTATATGGGCAGAAGAAAAAGGATCTCACTTTTAAAAATGCCTTCGTAAGTGTTAGAGGGTCAGCCCTTCTGTTTAAATTAAATTTTATTGAACACTTTAAATCCTAAATTAATTAACCTTGGCGACCAAGAGAAAAAGACGACACAGCCTATATAATAGTCCTCGCATAGAACGGCTCAGATTAACTAGTTTGTATTTTTTATATGATTTTGCAAAAGATATATCAAAAGCAAAAAAAACACTTTTACGCACTTATACCTTTGGATCCTTAATATAACGGCTATGGTAACCTAAGGCAAAAGAAAACACATTGATATCCAGCCTTAATGTGGTATTCTAATCAAATGGCTCTACTTGACTGATTTGTAATTTTGCTAAATCAGGTTCCAAAGTTTAAAATAGACCAAAATAAGGCATTAATGCTTTCAGTATTTGCAACTAAATTATAAAAACCCATCATATCATTTTTTATTTTAATTTACGAAAGATGTGCGTGATATATAAAAATGCTAATTAATAAAACCTTTAATAATGATTAAAAATCATATTTATGATTTCGGTGTCTAAATGGTTAAATAGTTGGGACTTAAAGCAAACGAGTTTTACAATGCTAAGAAGTAATTCATTTTGTATTCATGTATTTATATATGTCTGTATGCAAATATGTGTGCGGATGCATTCATGTGTGGGAATATATTTCTTCGTTAATGTCTATCCGTGCACAGATCTGTGTTTTACATGTGAGTTCATGTATCTCTTGAATGATATACATATTGTGTGCAATTATGTCCATTGTATTTTACGCATATATATATATATATATATATATATATATATGCACACTTGTTATTAGAACTCTTTTTAACAAATATATTGATTCGTGACAATAGCTTTTGAAATGACTCAAGTGGTCTAAAAAATATTTTTAGCAGAATTACTTTTTGCCTTTAGCTGAAATACAGAGCATTTAAAAAAGACTATAGTATGTCTGCTTAGTCTTTTGGTTTTATTGAGAAATCTGGACGCATATCCGTACAAAAGAGATGGGTGTTGGGACTGTGTTTAATATGAGGAGAACGGAAATTGATCTTGAATTGAGGATTCAATCACTTGAAATATTGCTGTGATATTTAACAAAAGAACCAGACATTTCGCTGGCAGAGTCCTCTTTAAACTTAGAGTATCAAAAAAAAAATAAAAGAGTTTTTACGTAGACAGCCGGGATTGGGAAAGAAAACTGCATAAAAAAGGCGGGAAATAACAACTGGTTGATAACCTTTCTCAATCTTCTTTTTTCTAGAAGTTGCTAAGTTCATCGAGGTAAAGGAAACTCCAAAACAAACACAAAGAAACTGACTGCAACAAAACAAACAAACACACACACACACACAGTGATATATATATATATATATATATATATATATATATATATATATATATATATAGCGAGATATATGAGAGAGAGAGAGAGAGATTGTCTCAACAACCTTCGGTGCTCTATCACTGATATTGGGCATTGTAACCCTGAATATAGGCTATATTACTTTACAGATTATAAATATATATATATATATATATAAAATTAAGTTTATCTCAATCGATATTTGAGTATTTTAAGAAGGATATGTAGTTTTCTTACCGCCTGCCTAGTATTGGGCGTCAGAATGTTAATAAAGCGTATCCTGCATATAAAGCGCTTTCGGACTCGACGGAGTCCATCATCAGAATTGAATGTATGATATTTGTTTGTCCGTAAAGATATTAATCCGTTTCATTTTTAGTTTTCATTGTTTTGTTTTTGTTCGTTTCGTGTCAATCGCGCTTATTATATTATTATAATATTATTATTATAATAATATTATTATTATTAATAGAGCGCCAACTATGGAAAATTACTGTTTACTAGCGTTTATAGTAAAATTCCTGATATTATTTTTAAAAAGTGATGTTTGTGATATATATGTATATGTATTTGGGTGTGTGTGTGTGTGTGTGTGTGTGTCCAAGGCTTGCGAGGGTGAGGCATTGGTAAAACCTTGGACTTTGGAAATGTAGTACGCTTGTTCAAATACTAGTCAAAACTATTGTATTCACTATTAGCTGTCTCGGGTGGATGAGGCTCTTTAACTCAGGAGAGCATCTCATCTAGGTGAAGGACAACACTAAATGCAAAACAGCCCAGATATATAGAGCACGTAAAAATTGCTTTGTGTCTAACTTGGGTTGATGCTCAAACAAGTAAATATCAGATATCTTTGTGTGTGCGTGATTTTCATAGTAACTCGTGAAACGAATAAAAGTAAATAGATAAATAATTGAAAAGGTTTTAATGGCGCGTAGTTATATGTATAATTTTCTATTAAAGATATTCAAAATAAAATCCTCTTTCTTAAATCGTGTAAAAATTTATAATACTTATTGTTGATTGAATGATACATAAAGCATCTATTTACTGATGCTAAAATGCCATAGAAGAATGGAGAGTAATATACTGGATTTCATGTAGCCAAACTAAACACAAAGGGTGTATCTAGTCACTAAAATCCTAAAATATTTGTGTGAAAAACAATATCTATAATAACAAATATTACCAGTAAAGTTTCAAACGTGAAGAAACAAGGCATTATGAATATAACATTTTATAACCAATAGATATATTTATTAATCATTATTATTTAAGCTCTATTTCTATCTAGCTTCTGTCTAAATATGTAGTGCAAGCCTCTATCCAAATTATATCTGCTTCTCTCTGGCTATCTAGAGTACAAAGATTTCAAACAATAAAGTTATTCAATAAAATGCGTTCAACTATCGTTCTGTGTGTGAATAAAAATTCTTTTTTTTAATAACCCGATGGTAATAAAATTCTAAAATATATTTAGCCTGAACAATCTCTATATCTGAAATATATCCAATTTAAAAAGAACTCTCAATAGACAGTATTAATAATGATTTATGTACATATCTTGTTTTGAATTTTTGGCGAGTGAACAAGCAGACTGGGAAAGTTCACTGAAATGTGTGCTAAAACAAACACAAAGGTGAACATGTAACCTCGGCTTGACTCTGTTGGCACGAAAATTGAATATTCATAAATGCAAAGAGACAAGTTTTTCTAGACAATTTGTTTGAACTATATATTCCACACATAACACAATCAATTATATAAACATGCGTGTTTTTGTTTTGGTTTTGTAGACATGATGGCAACATAAATCATAAAAATGTTAATATTAATTCGTTATAAATTTCAATTTTGAATATATGAAAATCGTTTTTGTATAGTTGTTTGTAAATGAATATTAGTGATATCAGTAAATGTATGTGCATTGCCCCGTTAGTATGTTCGATTTAAAAACAGTTTTGTGAGCTGTTAAAGTAGTTAATATGTAAATCAAGATAACTTTCATAGAATAATTTACAGCTATGAACATTACTTGAAAGCCATAATTTCTTAATATATTAGCAAATATTCTAATAATCCAAGTTTAGGGAATAATTACTTTTAGATAAAGCTTTATAATATGTGTATTTGTATTTTGGCGGATTGTTATCCTTATTATTATAGTTGATGGTTTCACGTTTTCGTACACACGTAACTTTTCGAAACCAAAACAAAAAAAACAAAGTTTGTTTCGGAAACGACTCATTATGCCCAGAAAAAGTTTAAATACACTTCAGGTATATTATTTCGAAAATAATTACAGTAAATCTTAATTTAAAAAAAAAAACAACCTTAATTTCATATATTTTTAATGGGTGTTGTGTATTATCGTTTAATCATTAGTATAATACGCAGATACATGAAGTGTCCTAGAGAGAAAACCTCTGTAAAAAAACTTTCTCCAGAATAGTTTGTGAATATTCAATTATATAGTATTAGGACATAGTCAATGAAGATTCGAATACTGGCAATCATAATATACCAGCATATCTCACTATGATCCAGTGGTCAGTAGATTTTTTGACATTGCATTTTCCTAGACTCGAGACGTACCTTAATCGTGAAAAGATAGAGGTTTTACAAATACCATATCATTTTAGCCCCTAATCTGTGAGGAGTGATTACAAACATAATTCATACTTGAGCAATCAACAACCATAGTATTCATCTTCAGGTTCCTCGGGCAGATGGGCTCGTTAACTTGGGAGAGCATCTCATCTAGGTGAAGGGTAACACATAATAAAAATAGCCCGGGTAAGAGCACGTAAAAATGTGCCAGACATTGGTTGGTGCTCATCAAGTAAATATAATCTAATATTTCCATCTTTCCCCGAATATATAAATGAAAAATTTTCTTTCTCATCCCCGTTGTTTACTCAGTTTAGGATTCTAATTCATATCAAACTTGGAGCTTGGTTAATAATCAAAATAAAAAATTGATTGATACCACTATTCTTTTATGCGATTCTCTCTTGATATATAAAAAAGAAACCCAATTCAAGTATATAAAATTATTTTGGGCAGCGACGGTGGACCAGTAGTAAAAGATCGGACTCTGGAATCTTATTACGCGAGTTTAAATCCCAGTCAAAATCATTACTTTCACTTCAGCAGCCTCTGGCAGATGGGGCTCGTTTACTCGGGAGAGCAGCTCAACTATCTGAAGGGTAACACCGAATGTAAAAAGCCCGGGTAAGAGCACGTAAAATGACCTTGTGCCAAACTTTGGTTGGTGCTTACCAAGTAAATGTAATATACAGTTATATTGATAGACTTGTATTATTACTAATCATATGCAAGATAACACTATACCTTAGTCTCTAGAAACAAATTCTGGTTAATTTAATTACTTGTCTAGAATAAATTTATATTATTTTAGCCATTTTTATGTGTTTTTATAATTTTAATTATGTTTGTTATTATTTCTTCCACTTTCGCTCACAAACACTGTCCAAGTGATAATGAGTTGACGACTTTTAATTGAAAGCTAATTCAATAATTCAAAATTAATTCTTCGCTTCGACGGATAAAAAGTCGTTTACAAAGTGTTATGAAAATAGGTTTAATAAAATCTTTAGAAATACTTTTTATCTTAATTGTTTTTAATATCAATCTTATAAAGATTGCTTCTGTTTTTAGAAATATCAAAGCCGTTGTTTAAACCATGTACATCAATAAGTGTTGAAAATATCCAACAATCAACAAATATTGAATGTGTTGATTTAATGTTTTGTATATTTTACGTCTGATAATATATTTCAGTAATTTAATCATGAGAATAATCTTTATCCATAAGCATCTTTCTTTCGTCAATAAATATTTGATTGGAAACGTAGCTGAAACTTTTAATCTATAACTAAAGAGAATGCGGTTGGTCCTACCTTGGGTATTTCCTTGAAATTTTACGTAAGTGATCGACTAGAAGTTGCACTTGCTTACAAAGATTACAATGTCCGTATGCATGTCCATTATCCTAACAAATTTTCAAAAATTTTAAACAAAGATATTTCAAAACATGTATTAATAAAATCTGCTCCAAATCTTAAACAATTCTATAATATTAAGGCATTATAAACTATGAATTTTTAATTTAAACATGTATACTTTTATGTATTTTACTGTAATGTTAAACGTCGTTTTCTGACAAAAATAATTGCATACATGTAAGCAACGGAAAGCAATTAAATACGAACAATACTTCTATAATATAATATCATTCACAAATTCTGTTATAGACTGATTAAATATAAACAAATGTATATTTTTCTTTAATTATAGAATGTGTATGTTGTTTAACTTGAATTTCTAGATTAAACTGGTTTATACCCACAGCATAATTATTGTTGCTTTTGAATACATAAATAATATTTTTAGTTCGCTCAACCGTCTTTTATTTAGACAGAATGCTTATTAAACAAAGTAAGTTAAACGAAATGTAAATGTTTAAGGTTTTAAAGGCGGTATAATGTATTGTTTCGGAATCAAAATTCCATTTTAAAACCAGCACTTCTCTCCATCTGTAGTGGTTCCTAGAGAAAATGGAATTTTGATTCCCAAGTATTATCATACATTATAAACAACGCATCATACCGCCTTTAAAACCTTAAACATTATATCTTTACATTAATAACCTAATGATGCTTCAGAAGAATAACATAAATATATATATATATATTTATAATTATCATTATTATTATTATTCTAAGTAAAAAAAGTTGCTTAAAATTATAGTTAGAGTGCTCAATATCAGTGATAAGCAAGAAACCGGCAGTTGTTGACTCCCGTTGACTCTGTGTCTACATATACATATGTGTGTGTGTGAGTGTGTGTGTAAGAATGTGCATTGATATTTAGACTCGTAAATGTCGGATTTCCGTAAGTGTTTGAAAACGTATTTTCTAAGTAATCCATGAGATAAAAAATAGATTTCTTTCACAATTCCCTAAACATTTTTATAGTAACGCATAATCGCTTCCATCCCAAAATGTACTTATATTTTTATCAATTTTTGAAATGAGGCTTCATAATCTCCACTCTTTTAAACTGTAGTCGTCATTTTTATAGTTGTTTTCACTACGCTTGGTGAAAACAATAGTCCGAATAAAAGTAGTTATACAGAAATGTGAACAAGTTTAGTAATTATCTTTTGGCTTTTGAAAAGGCAAAGTGATTGATTATGCTGTCCAGACAATTCCCAAATGATAGCCGAAAGATTTGTGAAGTATTGTTAACCTGCAGGATATTTTCCAGCGAAATATAAGTGAAAAAAGAAAACAAGATATATTTTTCAGACAATCAAAGCAAGATGCAAATACATTATTTCAGATAATGTAATATACTCTGTAATTCTTCTCTCGCTATTCGACTATGCATAAGAAAAGAATTATTAAGACAATATCTTTGTAAAACCACTTTAATAAAATAGTGTGGAAATTTAAATTTATTTGAAAATTGTAATACAAATGCCAATCTTTCAAAGCTATCTGATACATTTTTAATTACATGTTAAGCTGCAGTTTCTTTGTTAATACACTACTAATTAAAAATCAGAATGGTTTAAATAATTATATAATTTATCTAAAAATAATCGGTTAGTTTTAATTCTTAATCCTTCTACATTATCTTACTATAGTATTCATTTAATATTCATCAACCTTTACACTCAGTGGTGCATTGGGCAGAGGCGTAGCTAGATGGGGGCGCCGGGGTACATATGTCCCCGGGCGCCAAGGTGCAGGGGCGCCAAAATGAGGTTTACAAAAGTTTCACAACAAGGGTAAAAAAACGGTCGAAGCATGATCGCAGCAGCGACTGTGGCAGACGTCATCTGATAAGCTTGCCAAATGACTACTATAGACATAAACACATACAAATTGTATAATATTGCTTTTTTAAAAATAATGGTCCATTGAAAATATTTAGTAAGGTATACAATGTTATTGTAAAAGAAAATGCGATTAAACAAGGAGGAGGGGGCGCCAATTTTACAGTTTGCCCCCGGGCGCAAAATATCCTGGCTACGCCTCTGGCATTGGGCAGCAAATTTGTATTTGATGTTTCGTAGCATACTTGTTTTTACGAGAAAGAGTCGTTAACCCTACACACATCCCTAAACAGAAGGACATTCATTCAATATATCAATTTTTAAAGTTTGTTAGAGCCCTAAATGTGTCCGATGAAATTTAAAAACACTGATAATATTTGATTAATTGATCAAGAGTTATAATAATAAGATATATTAACCCATTACACAGAAAAGTTAAAGGAATTTTACTGTTATTTCTTTATTCCTACTAGAATCTATGCTAACAAACAGAGACTGGTTAGCGCCCCCACAGATCCCACAACTGTTGGGGGCGCAAGCTTTATAGGGGCCGTAAGGTTCCTTGGTTTCAGAAATCTTTAGTAATTCAGAAAAATTACCAAATTAATTATTTGAATTAACAAGAAAATCAATATCACACTTGAAATATACACTTATTAACCATCTCTCTTTCTGTGTATATATATATATATCTTTCTTTCTCATTCTCTCTTTCTTTCTCATTCTCTCTTTCTTTCTCATTCTCTCTTTCTTTCTCATTCTCTCTTTCTTTCTCATTCTCTCTTT
>JAUZSX010258781.1:0-15110 GCA_034780655.1 Idiosepius hallami
AAAAATGGCCTTGTGCCAAACTTGGGTTGGTGCTCACCAAGTAAATATAATATCCTCATCTACGTGAAGGGTAACACTGAATATAAAAAGCCCGGGTAAGAACACGTAAAAATGGCCTTGTGCCAAACTTGGGTTGGTGCTCACCATGTAAATATAATATCAACCATTTTATATTATTTTAAGGTCGAGAAAAATCATTTTTGATAAACATTATTTTCGTCCACACAAGACTTTTTATTAAAACTTCCACACATAAAGTGGTACCTGTGTAACTTATAAAGAAAATTAATCAGACGCAATTTGACAGTTTATTTTTTATGTTATTTACCATATATTAAACTTCGTTTACAATTTTATGCCGAAAACAATTATTTTTATAAACATTTTATTTCTCTACTCGTAGATTTTGAATAACGCAATATGCACAATTTAATCAATCGCTGGAGAAATGAGGATATTCCATATATTTCCCAATTATTCCGGCTATTAGATTCGAAATGGCATATCAATTCAAAAGTTTAACAGGTGGTCTAGCTTCCCAATTGGACTTCTCTAATCATTTGAAATAGTTCGTTTTGTTAATTAAAGTATAAAATTTAATTTGAAATGAATTATAGGTGAAAAAAATTGCAATATTTAAAAATAATAAGATGTAATAAAAATTAAAATATTGATTGAATTAAAATGCAAAATTAATTGTAATAAAAAGCATGACACGATTAAAATATTAATAAGTGATTCTGTGCATTTATTCGTCCTTATTGGGTTATTTGTTCATTCTATCTTAATGAATTCTTTAAAATCACCCGATGAAAATAAAATAGTTATTTTTATGCCGTCATTTTTTACAGCAAAGGCATTTTAGTGAATAATATAGTATTTCCCCCATCCCAACATTAGTGGAGGGGTGAGAAATAAAATCCTAGGAAAAAGCATATTTTCTAGGTCAATTCTTAATAAAATCTGAGTGAACGACGATTATGCTAATTTTGCAAGCCACGTGTAACTGAAGTTCGCTATTGATTGGCCGAAACTCCTTTTCCTAACAAAGATAGTTTTTGGCAGTTAAGAAGCTGTACAAAGGATTTACTTTTATCTCCACGTGTGACTGTTGCAAGGAAAGACTGCTTCTTTGTGTTTAAAACGAGGCAATGCGTCTTAATTTATCCTTATTGGCTTTGTTGCTTAATGCAGGTAAGAAACTTACCATTTTTTTTCAAATCTAGTTCAGTAAAATCTCGTACTTCACCAAATTTGAAACTAGCAAGGTGGTAGTTTAGATTAGGTACCACCGTCACATGAGCAACTAATAAGGATTATCCTTCAAAAAAAATCAGTGGAATATATTTCAGATGACTGTGAATTTAAAGAAATCAACAGCAACAAATAACTTTTTACTGTACTGTTGTTAATAGTATTACAAGAGAGGGAACTACAGTAACGCATCACATTTTTGTCCCCCCAATTATCTAAATTTAGAAAGATTATAACGCCCACCCTCCAATGTCTTTTTTTGACCCCGTAAAAACTATTCAAAATCATTATTTCTTAATACTTTCAACCCTAACTTATCAAAATGGCCAATTAGTCCTTCAGGGCTGTTCTATTAGAGGACCATATAATGGCCAAAACGTCAATGTGTCTTCTTTTTTCTTAGGTCGCCAGGGCCGATATATCGGCCGTTTAAGTTCGAAAAGGTTAAAATCTTTTAGTTTTTACCAGAAAGATAAAACCCTAAATTTTAGCCCATAAAAAACAAAATAATATAAAATGTTCTAGAATTATAATCGAATTTCTATCATTAACTTTTTCCCACTTGCTTTAAATAATTTTACTAATGTTTGTAAACCGATTAAATTATTTTTTTAATGTCCGAAGAAAATTTATGCACATTTCTTATGAGAATGAAAAATAAATTTTGAAATTTAGATTTTTAAAAAAGAAGGTAAGGTTCTTGTTTTTGTTCTACGCGTAACACATAAAATATCGTGAATGTCCTATTCAGCTTTTCTGACAAACCAAAATTAAAGTAGAAATTAATTTTTAAGTAGTAAAAAACATTATTTGGTTTTCTCCATAAACCACCAAATTTCATTTTGAACCCCCAATTTGTAATATTTTTGCCTTCTATAGACTACTAGGGTCCATATGGACCTCTGTTGAGAATCCCTGCTCAAAAGATTGGTAGTCGGTATTCACTAAAATCTTTTTCCTACAATCTTGTAAAGAAATTTTTACTAAAGTAAAAATAGGAAAAATCAAGACGATGTTGTCATTTTTTTTTTTTTTTTTTAAATCTCAACATGTTTCCTTTTTAATCTAAAAATAACTTCGGTCTTTACTTTTTAAGAAATATAATCAACTTTCATGATCGTATCTCTACGAATTATTATTTTTTTTTTTCGATATATTTTCTTTTCTTTGATCTTTTTTTTCTTTTAAATAATTTTTTGATTTTTAGCAATTTCTTACTTATATTTACACGTTTGATATTTTTCACAAAGCATTTACAAAGTAAAATAAGCATATTCTTTATTCTTTTTTATTTTCATTATTGGAATCAGATCAAAATTAACCGCTTAACACGATTTAATTTTCCGACTTTTACCTGATTTTTACAAATACTTTATTCTATTTTCATTTAATTGATTATTTTTCTACAGAAGTTAAAACAAAACGAAATCTTATAATGCCTGCGAATATCTACAAAAGTCAATTTAACCCTTTGTATTCCTATGTAATAAATGCCTTGCGAAAAAAAGGGTATAAGTAATTAACAAATTTACCATGGACAGCTGAAATATTAGCCCGACCATTTTTGCCGCTAGGTTGCCACGGCTAATATATCGGCTTTTAAGAACCAAAGGATTAATTTCAAAATGTCTCTTTATATTCAATAAAATATGAATATACTTTTGATTTTTAGAGGTTAGGGTTGATTATTTTTGACAATCTCGCTTTCGGATTCACGTAAAGTATTTTGAAAATCTGTGAAATTTCATCTAAACCAGTTTTTTTTATTATGTTGGTTTAAATGAAAGGGGCCCGTTACCCTGATTTTGACCAAAGGGGCTCGTTATCTTTATTAAATAAGCTATAGATAAAAGTGCGAATAACGATTGGTCGGACACGAAGTTTTGTAATAAGATTAGCAATTCCAACCATATAAATTATTTTACACGTTCCAAACTTTTAAAATCTTAATGAAGCGTGTTTCAGATAGAATATGTATAAAAATTCAAATGATATGTACATGAAAGAAATTTTGGGATGGAGAGTTAGTTATTTAGAAAAAGACAGGTGTTTCAATGTACAATAAAAAAATAATTAATTTTCAAAGACTCATGTTAAATTAGTTCATTATCTGTACCTTTTTTTTTAAAATTGCTGTTCTTTGTTTTTTAAGTTTAGTTTATTTCCAATTGCCTGCAAAGCAACTTTACTAAAAAGCCAACATCTTAAAACGAGATTCTTAATTTTGCAGAATAGATCAAGATTATGAATAATTGTAGAATACGCGGGGAAAAGATACTAAAAAAAAAATAGCAAAAATGAAGATTAAAAAAATAGCATCAATAAAAAGCTGAAATAACACTTTAACTCGATGTTAGCATGTACATAATTTCTGTGCGTAGCGCAATATTTATCTTTGGACTGGCAAATAAACAAAAAAAAAAGCAAAATTAGAAAAAAATACTTAATCGACAATTCTATACTATGCTGTAGAGAAGCACTTGGACTTCAGAATCGTAATATGCAAGTTCACTGTCGTTTCGTTTATATTCACATGTGGACTAATATATATCAGCACACACAAGTAGTGAGTGGGGTTTTAAAAAATATTTAGTATAAAATCTATAAATATTATTCAAGATTCAGCTAATTTATGTGTTATGTGGTCAAGTCCTTCCTTGTGTATATGAAAAATATTGTCCAATTTTTGATAGAGCATTTACCAATCTGCAGTGTGTTTATATCATTGTTTTAGATATTGGGGTGAAAATTAACTATTATCTTCATTTTATGACTATAAAATCGTTAAAACGCTTTCAAAGATTTTTGATGAAGTAAATAATTATATTTAGCCAGTTGTGTGTCACATTCTAACAAAGCTTCTTAGTAGTAGGTAGGGATCTAAAAATGTTTCAAGGTAAAAGAATTGTAAGTAAAAAGGTATGTAACCCACAAGGTTTTACTTTACTCGAAGTGTTTCCAGGCCTTGATACGGAATATTCTTTTTTTACTTTTTATGTGCTCATCTGTTGTCTTATTTTATTTTTTTTTCTGAAGAAAGTTCTGTTAATTTCTAAAATCCAAAAGTAATTTTAGAGCCTTTTTTATTTAAATTGACACTTTAAAGACAAACTTGGCCCCTAACACAGAAGAATGTAAAGAACCAATACGAACCGATTTTTAGCATTTGACCCATTTAAAATCTATTTCGCAGACTCAAAACCAAATTTAATCTATTCCAAACATCTGAATAATCCATATATAAAATTTCAAGCCTTTCGACTAAAAATTGATGAATTAGTTTGACAGACCGATACTCATTCATATAAATATTAATAGGTAAAATTTGACTTTTAATTGAGGAGTAAATCCACTTCGGATACTGAAAATGCATTCGGACTGCGGAATTGAAGTTCGAATTTAATCATTCTGTTTAAGTTCACATTTGGACTACTACCCATGGAAAATATATGAATCCCAACACTCCCTCCTCCACAGTAGATAGCTGATTCATGTATATCTTTTTTATTTAAAAAAAAACTACGTGTGGGCAAAAGGAACATTTCTATGGATAGCTGTTTAACCAACGGTCAGTTCTGACCGACGGAAGCCTCCATCAATGTGGAGAAAAATCATTTTTGAAAAACGTTCTTTGTGTCCACACAGTTTTTAACTGTTGCAATATTCAACGATAGCTGGAAGGAATGTGGAAATTCATACCAAATCAAATACATTTTAAAGGTCTGAATAAACCTATATAGTGATTCATACCACCCCAAAGAGACTAGTCCGAATGTGGATGTAAACTAATTCATAAGGTTATTAGTACAATTATGAATCCAAAAGGGACGACCGAGGTTCGAACTCGCGTACTAATATTCCGAATCTGACTATCTCTCCATTGCCCAAAGTGGACCTTTTTCACGGTTCCACCTGGACTATAATTAATAAAAGCATTCAATTTTAGAAACATCTGTCGAAAATCTTTCTCAAATTATTTCTCTTTCCTTTCCATGCGTGTTTTCATTAAATATTCTGTTTCCTTGGCTAAAATTAAAAGAAATAAAAAGAATTTCACATCAGATTTATGTTAGTTACAACAAAAAGAAAAAAAGAAAGGGTCACGCCATCAAGAAAAGGAAATCCGTGCTTGCGACACGAATGTCAGAAATCTCCATTTTGGTCATGGTGAAGACAGTTGGATAATTTAACAAAACTCGTTATTTTTATTTTATTTTTTGATGTAAGGCGATTTTGATTTTGACAATGCAAAGAGAAAAATTGAACAATTTTCATTTGTATCTTAATCTTTAATGCGACTCAACCTAATGTTTTCCATTTTATATCGATTGTTCAACATCAAAGTTTGTTTTTTGTTTACAGCATATCAAACTTTTGAAATACTTTGATTTAGATTCAAAGAACATTTTTGAGAAAGTTTTCTTTTGTAAATACGGAGATTTTGAAGGACCTAATATGCACTATATAATCCATAGCAGGAGGGATGTGGGGATTCTGCCTTTCCCAAGGGAATTAGTCAATATATATGAATGAAAACTGAACGAGTTTTCTTGGAACTCACATAATACGAATCTGACTGCCTATCCACCTCAAAGCAAGTAAAAATATATTAAAAAAGAAAATCTATGCATTCTTGAATATTCAAACATTATTGAATTTATATATTGATGTCAAGGCTGAAAGTTGTTATAACATACTGCTTTGAAGTAAAAATTTCTCAAGGATTAAGAAGTAACAAAGATAAGGATGAGGACAACAATTAAACAAAATACAATAAAAAAAAATCAGTACGGACCTAAGGAAAATAAACAAATTGATTTTATAATAACAAACGCTCCAGGCTTGACCACCTTTCGGGACCCGTGTCTCAGTGGATACAGACGTTGGAATCTCTACGATTCCAGGTGAGCATTATCAGAAGATAGTGGTTTCTATTCCTATTAAAACCGGCCAGCTTGGTCAAAAACGTACTTTGGTAGATGACAAATATGGAAGCCAGTATTTACTTGGAATACGAGAAGTTGCAACCAAAGGTAAAGTCGGCTGAAAAGTAGAGAGAAAAACAACAAAAAGATAGGGACAAAAATCTGCAATAAAAAAAATTAACACCCATTCATAAATACGATATATTAAGACCCCTCCCAGACATAAATCTACTTGCGCAAGCCCAAGTTGGACACAAGGCCAGTTTTAAGTGCTTATTATATTCCCAGGCTTTTGAATTGCTCTATATCTAGATTAGTTGCTGTCATAAAATTGACGGGTCTCATCCATCTGAGTTTGGGAATTGGTTATTCTTACACCTAGATGAGTTACTCTTCTGAAGTAACAAGCCTCATTTGCCCGTTTAGCTGAAAGTAATTCTTTTCACTTAGATTTAAACCCATTAGGCAAGAAATGTTTAAGGTAATATTTATAAGAGTGAAGGTAGCAATCAAAAATAGATATACAAATTATAAAGCCTCATCTCAATGATTGTGCAGGTAACAATACTAAAGATGAGCTTAATAGCCTGGAAAATGAATATATAGATTTTCAAGTTTGCAACTAAAGATTATTAAAAACTGGACGTCGAGGTCTTGCCACTAAGGTAATTGAGTAAATTTATTGAAGAAAGCAGTTAATGCTTTGTTTTCTATTAAATTAATTTTTAATCCTTTTTTAGACTTAATTCATTTCTAAAGCTTTTCTCTGGAGTAACTAAGGACGGAAAGGTATTACCATACATATGCAAATTTTAGTGATCTCAATCGCTTTTTAAGAAAAAATAACTATTGTGGTTTCATTTTCTAACGAACTACAGTATGTAGGGTCTCAGACAAACGCGGAGATCCTTTTTTATAAAAATATATGTAGATTTTTTTCTTTAACACTTTGAATAAAAAATATATAGGCCTTGGCGACCTAAAGCCAAAGTAGAGATCCAATATTTTGGTCTCAGCTCTAAGTGACTAGTTGGGAAATTCACCGTCAAGGATTAAATAAAAAAAACTCAAGAAAAAAAAAAAAAAAAAAAAAAAATGACCTTTCAAGTAAAACAATTTGATATTTTAAATTAAAACCATATCGGAATTGAATTTGTTAATTACAATCTTATCAAATCTTATATTTATTTTTTAGATTTTTTTATTCACAGTAAAAGTAAAATGAATAGCTATCTTATATGCTTTCTATTTATTTTTTTGTTTTTAGTAAAGCGATGTCGATTTTTTTTTATTTTTGACATGACACCAAACATTAATTGAAAAGAAAAAAATACTTAAGAACGAAGTGTTAATAATTTTCTTTTCCTATATTTAAATCGTCTTAAAATCTAATTGAATTCTTTTTCCTCATTTTTTTATCTATTTCTTTTCCATTTTTTCCTGATTCAATCATTTTTTTCCCTTTTTAAACGAATTTCTTTATCTATTTTCTCATGTATTCATTATTATATCTTTTAATGCAATGATCACTTGGTGTCATCTGAATCAATTCTGCTGTGCGAATTTGAATGAGATTTTTCTTTCCTAAACCGATTCAATTTATTTTATCTTCGTCTCGATCAGCCTTTTTTGACTGGACAGGATTCACCTCTTTTTAATGAAAAGGTGGCGCTATCTCTGCAATATTTGTCAATTTGCTTGCTGTAGTAACAAAAAAGCTTTCTTTCCATTTATTTTATTTTTATTTTCCTGGTTTTGTGGCTTTATAACTGTCTGAGAATGTTCTGTCCTATTCGTTAGAGAATCAAATTACTGCATACCATTAAAGAAAAATTACCATGCATACCAGAAAAAAAACTGGTTTAAAAAAATAATCTAATATTTTTTTTTACGTTGTTGTGGTCAGAATAAAACTCTCTGGGGACAAAGAGTGTACTAGTTCCGAAAGATCTTTTAGTTAATGGATCATCTGCATGACATTTATTATAGATTGAGCTAGACAAGGTCCCAAACTTTTCGTCTAGGCCCCAGGAAAAATTTTAGGCTTAACAGTCTTAACTTACAAAATAGATTTATATCTCACACTCTCAAACTTCTTCCACCTGGTCTTCCTGAAATTCGGTGGACCCTGATAATATCCTGAAATTCCTAAGAGAGACAAGACTATACAGCAAAATCTAAAACCTGAATAAACAATAAACAAACGTAACCAAATAATCTTTTAAACAAAAAACAAAAAAAACAAAAAAAAAAAAAAACATAACCAAATAATCCCCTCAGCAAAATCAAAAACCCTAATAAACAACATAACCCCTCCAGCATTAAATAACTACATGTGAACAAAAAACCTTGTATGACCTTGAAATAACCGTGAAATGGTTGATAGGTCGTTAAACCCCCTCAAACTCAAACTCTTCCTGAAATTCCAGAGAAAGACGCAAAAACATTTTTTAAATCTTTTTTTTCAACGGTGACCAGTCGCAAACATCCACACAGACTTCTGACTCAATTATAATTAACTTCAAACTAAACTTTATACGTTAATAAAACAAACTAATCTAATAAATGTATGTTAAAAATAACTGGATATAAAAGAATATCTTATATATAAAACCTTTATGTATATATATATATAGCATTCTTCTGTATATTAATTTCAAATTAGAATTAATACGCTAAATAACAAAACTGAATAATTTAATATATAAACCTATTGAAAATTTAAAATAGTTTTAATAAATTGCACATTTTAAATATTGCTTTAATTTTTACATAATTAATTCTAAAACTTTTTGATCAGCAAAACGAACTTTTTCAAATAATCTTCCTAAACAGATATAAAAAAATTAGTTTCTACGGCCCTGTTTTAATCATTAAACGCACAAAGTAAACAGAACTCGATGGAATACTGAAGGTTCAGTTGGTAAACTATATGACAATTGATAAAAATATAATAAGCTAAGGTTCGAGTTACGATGTTATCAACAAGTGTTTGCCATTAAACTTGAGAAAATGACACTTAATGTAAATAGATACACATGACAGTATTTATTAAATAGTATAAATCCGAAACAGCGTGTTGCTGCATTTAACAACACTTTGTTCAATGTCTACTTGCATTTTTTTTCCTCTTTTGAAATGATTTTTCAATAGTTTAAGTATAGCAATAACTACCAAGAAAAAATAGATCAATATTAAGATATGTGTGTTCAGGTCCCAACCCTAAAAATAAGTCTTCTAAACCTGTACTGAATACGGTACGTGTTCCCGCATTCAATCAAGTTAAACAGCATGTCAGTTTTACATGCTGATTATATCACTTTTTAGTTTTCATCAGTTCTTCTTCACCTTGATGAGTTACTCTCGCCAATATTATGGACCTCGTTTAAATGGGTTTCGATTCAACTGTGTTCTTGAATTAGAGTAGTTACACTCATTGAGTTGATAGGTCTCCTCCACCCAAGGTTTGGGAATCGGTGTTAGCTTACACCTAGAGAAGTTACTACCCATAGTTTATGAGCTTCATCTGCCCGAGAGAGATGAGTGGATACAGGGTTTCGACAAAGATTGTAACTCGTTAAAACTGTTCCAGATTCTTGGCCTTCAGGGTGTCCGAAAATGTGCTGTGCAGTAGAAAATACTGTCTTTCCAAGCTTTAATACTGTAAATAAGTTATTTTTATTGGTAAAAATAGTATTGTCAACATATTTTATAGAGAAATTTACTGTTTATTGGTTTGAATTTCTATGTATTACACTGCATAGTAACTTTTTAGATACCAGATTATTTATATAGTAATTTTTCTATTACTATATAAGGTAAGCCCAAATTTATGGACCTATATTCCTTTTTTTAGATTAAGACTTTTTGTTGTATGGAGTATTGTAATTGCCAAAATATATATTGCCAAAAAGCTCTATCTTTGGCAAATAGAATAAACTGTTCAACAAATAGACTTTATTAAAAATAAAAATTCTCGGGTCAGTAATTTTTGGCCCATCCTAAACATAAGATATGAAGTGATATGTATAATGTATATAAATGTATTATATGCAGAAAAGAAAAAGGTCTGTGTATGTGTGTACATATATATGTATGTATAATCACGTATAAAGTATATCATATTTACTTGGTAGAGCACCAAACTAAATTAGGCCCAAGGCTATTTTGAGCTCTATATAACTAGGATTTCAATTCAGTGTTACCATCACCAAGATGAGATGCTCTCCCGAGTTAACGAGCCATATCTGCCCGAGGCAGCTAAAGTGAATGTAATGGTTTTGACTGGGATTTAAACTCTCGTGATACGATTCCAGAGCCCGAGCTTTTACAAATGCTCCACCGTCGCTGCCCAATACGTATAAAGTATATGAATAATTTAATTTCTGTATCTGGAGACTATGGTTAATTGAAGAAATAGCAAGCACACAGAACCGGAAAAACCTGCCAGATCGAAGGAATGGAACTTTGACCTCGAGGACCTTTTGGTCCTTAAAGCCACCGCTTTTCTGCCGAATATACATTGATCTCATCACAGTAAATCTCAATGTTGATCCGTTTTTGAACTGAATTTTGATCTTTTATACACACAATCCATTTACCTTTGCATAACTGAACCACTCTTCATGAGAAACGGTCTATTTTACTAGTATTATTTTTATTATAATTATTATAATTATTATTATTATTATAGCCTAAAACTCCTTTTTCTCATTTCTTGTTTATCTTTGTTTTCCGAGTTAACGAAACTCTTGCTTGTTTGAGGTGCAGTCGTTTTTCCTTTTTATATAGCATCAGACTAACTACTCTATAATGATGAGGATATTAGAAACTATCAATGATATAATTGTAGATATCATTACTTTTTTGGACCCTAAAAAGCCAATATATCAGCCTAGGCAAACTAACGAAAAAGACATGGCAAATTTTCTAACTGGCTAATCAGAGCTGTTATAGTTGAGGACCAAGGTGAACCAAAAATATCAGCTAAAACAGAGTTAAAAAGTTAAGTTATAATTAAACGGATGACCGGTCTAATTGTCTATGTAATTCTAGATTTTTTTTTATTTATTTGCTTACACATAAGATACAAACAATATTAGGTTGTTCTAAAATTTCGTAAACACTTGTGTGGTGTATTTTTATTTATATATGGTTCTGGAAGAAAACGGAGTATATACAAAACTTGGTTATTCTGTTTCGTTAAAAAGTTATATTATGTGACTATTTCATTTCGATACTGAACTGAATATCGTTAAAAAGTTGATTGTATGTAACTGCTTCTTTGAACTGTTGAATACTTATTTCATGTTTATAATATGAGGACATTGTTGTTTATATTGTATTTTCATCAGAGAGTTTTTGTTTGTGGCAACTGAGGTTCATTTATTACGTCTGATAATTTAAATAAATTTCTATTGCAAGTTGCAAAATAAAACATAATGAATGGTCGAGTCTTAAGACCCCACAACTGCAGTGCGGGTACAAGTTACCCTGGGATCCTTGGCACATATATCTGTATAAATAATATTAAAGATTCTTTAAATAATAATTAGGATTATCTGGTAAATCATCATCACACTTATATGTTGAAATATCTACCTATCAACCATTTCTCTGTCTGTCTGATTCTTAAAAAGCCTTCGAGCTCTTATGGGTAAAATCAGGGCTGTGCTTAGGGGCCCGCAGACCCTGCAAGACTCCTTGGCTTCACAGATCTTTAGTAATTAAAAAAAAACAAATTCATTATTAGAATTAACTAGTAAATCATTATAACACTTGAAATATACACCTATCAATCCATCTCCTTTTCTTTCTTATATATTTTAATATCTATTTGTATATGTATGTATATATGGTCTTTGATCGAAGACTAGTATGTCGGGGGAGGGGAAATAACATTTTTTGAGGAAAGGGGGCCGCAAGTTGCATTCTGCGATGGGGCCGCGAAGTGGCTAAGCACTGCACTGAGTAAAAGTTATTTTGTTGCCAAAGGGGCCTCAAAATTCATTCAGCTGGGCTTGGCACACGATGTTGCTAAGCAAGGCATAGCTAGAATTCACAAACTCGTTTAAAGAAATCAGACAAAATAGAATCACAATTCACTAACCTAATCAGATATTTTTAGAAACAATTAAAATCCTAATCACTTAAACTCCTTGATTATCTCCCTTGTTCTGAAAATAAACAACACGACTTTGTGTACCTAAAATAACATTAATCAACCCCAGATCCCAAACATCTAAATTCGGACGCAAACCAATTAAGATTCCCATTAAAGCTCTAATACTTCATGAGTGAATCTCTCTCGTTCAGAACCATATTAACAATCTGAACAAATTGCTTTGATTTGATTACGCAATTATAATTCATTCATAACAGCCTGTCATTAGACAATTATCAGTTGTACAGGCTGTAAAGGCTGGAGACTGAAATATTGCTTTTCTCTCCTTATGAAAACGAGATAATTAAGTGCATATTTCTATAGAAAAGGCACACATTAAAATTAGGAAGCATTCTTAGTGATTCTATACGTTTGTGGTTGATGTATGAGTATAGATAATTTTTACTAGATTTTAGTTTCGTGGGTGCACATTCAAGAAATCCAGGGCTATAATAAATTTTTGTCCTTGGTTTACTGTTTTAGATCTAACAGAGGGAAGGTTCACTTGGGTTAGTTGATACGCAGTGGAACGTTGGAATCGTAAAACACAAGTTCAAATCAGTCGTTGCAGTCTGCGTTCATGTTTGGACTAAACTAAAGAGTATGTAATAACAGTAATAACAAGCTAAATAGTACATATGGTGTTATTTAAAAAAATTTAGTGTGAACAAAAATAACTTAGCAGGTCGATATGCCATATAAAAGGTTAATACAGCGTAATCGACCTGCTTTAAGCATATAGAATGAGTAATTACGTGGTTTAAACTTTGAATTAGTCGAACTAAAGTCTCTGGGCGTCGGTTTATATGCGAGGTTTTGCTAAAATCATAATTTTGGGGTCTGATTTTGCGGGTGTGCTTATATACAGTGAACTACGGAAATTTGAAAAATAAATCGTTCAGAAAATGTGAATTTTTATTTTTATTATCTTTTTAATAAATAAGGTTGTCCCAAAGGTTCGTAAATACTTTAAAATTTTACTCCCCCAAGTAATAACAAAAACAACAAAACTTATCCTTACAAAAAAAAATAATTTTCTAAGACGTTCTGCCATCGATCTACAAGCTTTCGAATCTGGTAAAAGAAATTTTTAGCCGGCCTCAAGTAAAAAAAAAAAAAAGCTTCCTCGAACTTTAGGGACATACTAATAGACATTTTTTTTTTTTGAGACGTCTTCAATCGTCACCCGTTTTCTTGGGCTAGATTTGAAATCGTATAATTTTCCTAAAATTTAAACCATTTTGTACGCCTAGGGAGCAGATTTTATATTGATTGCTGTTTTTGAAATTGATTGCTAGGAAGTGATAGTTTTAATTTTTTTTTTTCTTTTTTTTCTTTTTTAACGCAAATAATTTCGAAATATTTTTTTATGAAGCGAATAGCAATTTCCAAGTTAAGTTTCTGAAATAAGTTTATGAATTCACTTAGTATTTATATAGACTAAAATGAAGTGTTAACTTTATTAATCTGACTTTTGTCGTCATCTTAGTAGGTTCTTGATGTTTCTACACTACGTTTAGGCCTAGTCTCCCTCGGGCCGTCTTCATGTGTTTTTTTTTTTTACAAAAACGTGGTTCGATAGACAACAACTATGGAAGGCAGTGATTACAGAGGATTCAGTGACGAGACCCAGCATCCCTATCTGGGGTTAAAAAATACCTAAAGACCGGCTGAGGGAGACTAGGCCGAAACGAAGTGTAGAAACATCAAAAACCTACTAAGATGAGGACAAAAGTCCGATTATAAAGTTAATTCCTCAATTACGAAGCCTCATCTCAAAAATAAAAATAAACTATAATTAAAATGAAGTGGTAGAATACTACGAAAAGTCACAGTGATCTGCTTCTTTTGGTTAAAGGTATTTGCCCTGATTTCCCTTATTTTACCCCCACTCATTTCTCTTGCTCTTCAGTTATAGTTAAATTAAAAACATTAAGCACTGAAAGACCCTTTCAATTAGCTGTATTTATCTAAACGAAATAAAAAATAAATAAATAAAAAGTCCTAATTCATCTGAAATCCTCCTCGTAGAGTGCCTTAAGCCTAAAATATATTTTATATTTGCTTTTTTTCTTTTTTTTTTTTTTAATAAATGTCAGCATCCACTTGTGTCCGGGTATCGGGTCTTTGCTGTCTATCTCCTATTTTGGTTAATGCCTAAATTTAATCATGGTGAATATTAACGATGGTTAAATGACTGTGCCAGTCGTGAAATTTCTTTTGGGTAGTCGTGGCTGCGTGGCGGCCACAAGCACTCGCTTTGGCCAGCATTTCTTCCAACTCCTCTCAAGATTATACGAGCAAAACTTTTGGGCTGTCGGTTCGTTTATCCACCGGGGCCTAATATGGTGTTTTTACATTTTTTTAACATTGTGATTATTATCATTATTATTTAAATCGAACTCTAATCATTTTTCTAAAATTTTCAATTAATCAACATCGACAGGATTATATACTGAAGTATATAAATGTTGCACCGATATGCATAAGAACATGCACACACAAACATTTATACCGTATTTTCTGGACTATAAGCTACTACTTTTTTCATAGGTTTTGAACCATGCTACGAATAAAGAGGCGGCTATTCTATGAATTCAAAATCGTTTTGTGCCTGTAGTAAATATCTAATCTAAAAACATAAATATCTGTGGCTCGGAAAACTTTTTTTAATGAAGTGGATGCGGCTTTTATGTCTTTGTTTAATTTTTTTTTCAAATAGAGCGGGTGCGGCTTATATGCAGGTGCGCTTTATAGTCCAGAAAATA